>CAXKVI010000001.1:61719810-61747310 GCA_964058755.1 Campiglossa producta | reverse complement strand
TAGCAAAAAGGTAGGAAAATAAAATAAGGTTTTGTGGTTGAATTTCAACCACTGGGCGAACTCTAGTTTATTTTATTAATCATAAAACTACAATTAATTAAGAACGCTAGTAGCTAGGACTTAGTCCTTGTTCCACACATCAGATCTAGTTCTGAACCAAAAACTTGTTCCTACAGTGTAAAATGTCTTTTCATGTGTACATATACATGCACAGTGTGCATTGCACAAAATTGAGATCTGTCATTTGAGGTTTGTAATTGGACAACATGGAATTGGAACACGAATTGTCTCTATTAGTGACTATTGTCTCTATTAGTGACTAGAGACAGCTTACAGAATTCGGGGGTTAGTTTGACTTTAAGGTGTTTTGTTGTATTAAACACACTTCCCACTTTCAATCAGCCTACAAGGATAAGTCAATATGAAAAGGTTCGAGAATGTTTGAAGGGAGAATTGTATTTTGGGCATTTAAAAGGATTATGTATCTTTAAAGGATTAACTTTCCAATTTCATAGAACCTAAATTGCCTATCAGGATTCTTTGTGTATGAAATTGAGTTAAATTTAAACTCTGTCCAGAATTTGAGTTTTTGTATACAATTTAGTTGAAGCATTGGAGGGAAAAGCAAATATCACAGCACATTTGACTCTTGGAGTGTATTGGGGTGTGGTTGCTGTGTGACCTTGCCCAATCCCGACTCTTGCGTCCTCGTTCGTACACTCTGGGCAACGTGAGCTATTCTAGGCTCGCGGCAGAAAGAGAGGGAGCCTCGGTGGGGCCACTCTGACATACTTGGTTTAAGGGCTCACCGAGGTCTTTTGCGCAGCGTCTGTTCACCATGAGGTGCGGCTGCAAGCGGGCGTCTGTCTTGAAGCAAGCGGCTCGCGATATAAATGTGTAAAAATACTATCAAAACCCCGAAACGGGTTGTGCGCTGGGTTTGGGACCCGCCACGTAAAAAATCTAGTCCAATGAAAAAATCGAAAAAGCCTCGGATGAGAACCCCCTTTAATGTTGACGACCCGGCAAAACGAAGTAAGGACAATGAGAAGGATATTAGGGCATGTACGTGGAATGTCCGGACCCTTTCTAGGGAGCGTACCGCTGCCCGACTGGTTGATGTCCTCGCGAGCGCAAAGGCTGACATCACCGCCCTGCAGGAAATGCGATGGACGGGGCAAGGAAAGACGGCCATCGGTCCTTGTGACGTATACTACAGCGGCCAGACACGCGGCAAAGCGCGTGGTGTAGGATTTGTGGTGGGAAAGAGACTTCGCCGCCAAGTACTAGCGTTCACTCCTGTGGGCGAGCGTCTCGCTGCGATCCGCATCAAGGCGAGGTTTTTCAACATAACATTTATCTGCGCCTATGCGCCGACTGAGGAGACGGACGACGCAGAGAAGGACTCCTTCTACGATAAACTTGAACAAGCCTATGGTCGCTGCCCCCTGCATGATATCAAAATCGTGCTCGGCGACTTTAATGCCAAGGTGGGCAAGGAAGGAGTCTTTGGTCCTACAGTTGGAAAATTCAGTCTCCACGATGTAACATCCCCCAACGGCACTAGGTTGATTGACTTCGCCGCTTCCCGCAATATGGTCCTCAGTAGTACCAGGTTCCAGCATAAGCGAATACACCAAGCTACCTGGCTGTCCCCTGATCAAAGAACAAGAAACCAGATTGATCATGTCATGATCGACGGCAGACACAGCTCCACCGTTCTAGACGTGCGTACCCTACGCGGTCCCAATATCGACTCGGACCATTATCTTGTTGCAGCCAAGATACGCACACGCCTCTGTGCAGCGAAGAAAGTACGCACAGTAACGGAAGGAAAGTTTGACGTCGAGAAGCTGCGCGTGACACAGACAGCTGATAATTTCTCCACTCGACTCTCACACCTGCTATCGGAGAGCAATCCTCGACCTAACGATGTAACCGAGCAATGGAAGCATATCTCTCACTCATTACGTACCGCCGCTGAAGCCACTATAGGGTTTCGGCGAGCCCGCAAGAACAACTGGTACGATGAGGAATGCACCACAGCCTCGGAAAAAAAGGACGCTGCATACAGGGAGACGTTGCGAACGGGCGCAACCCGCAGTGTATGGCAACGCTATCGTGAGACGAAGAAGGAAGAGAGACGCCTTTTCAGAAAAAAGAAACGTGAGGCCGAAAGGCGTGAGTGTGAGGAGCTTGAGACGCTGGCTGACAGGAACGATGCCCGAAAATTCTTTGAAAAGATCCGGCGGATGACGGAAGGTTTAAAGACCGGGGCAAGTTCCTGTAAGGACAATAATGGCGACCTGGTAACCGACGTCCAGAGAGTACTTAAATTATGGAGGGAGCACTTCTCCTCACTGCTAAACTGCGAGGGAGACGTTGAACCCGATACCTCAATCCCTGACGATGGAAAGGTCGTCCCACCACCTGACTATGAAGAAGTGAGGATAGCTATATCCCGGCTCAAAAACAACAAAGCCCCTGGAAAAGACGGACTACCCGCCGAGCTGTTCATACACGGAGGCGAAGAGCTGGTAAAAAGCATGCATCAGCTCTTATGCTGAATATGGTCAGACGAATGCAAGCCTCCGGATTGGAGTTTAAGTGTGCTTTGCCCAATCCACAAGAAAGGCGATCCGCACCAACTACCGCGGAATCAGTCTTCTTAATATCGCATATAAGGTTCTTTCGAGCGTGTTGTGTGAAAGGCTGAAGCCCATCGTAGACAAACTGATTGGACCTTATCAGTATGGCTTTAGACCTGGTAAGTCTACCATCGACCAGATTTTCACGATACGCCAAATCCTGGAGAAGACCCATGATAAAAGAATCGACATACACCATCTCTTTGTCGATTTCAAAGCTGCTTTTGACAGCGCAAAAAGGAGTTGCCTGTATGCCGCCATGTCTAAATTTCACTTCCCTGCAAAGCTTATACGGCTTTGCCAAATGACGCTGAGCAATACCAACAGCTTCGTCAGAATCGGGAAGGACCTCTCTGAGCCATTTGAAACCAAACGAGGCTTCAGACAGGGCGACTCCCTTTCGTGCGATTTCTTCAACCTGATGCTGGAGAAGATAATTCGAGCAGCAGAGCTAAACCGCAATGGCACAATCTTCTACAAGAGCGTACAATTGCTGGCGTATGCCGATGATATTGATATCATTGGCCTTAACAACCGCGCCGTAAGTGCTGCCTTCTCTGGGCTGGATAAGGAAGCGAAAAAAGTGGGTCTTGCGGTGAACGAGGACAGGACGAAGTACCTACTGTCATCAAAGAAAGAATCGGCGCACCTGCGCCTTGGCAGCCAAGTCACCGTTGATGGCTACAAGTTTGAAACGGTGAGAGATTTCGTCTATTTGGGAACCAGCATTAACACCGAAAATAATATCAGTCTAGAAATCCAACGGAGAATCACTCTTGCCAACAAGTGCTACTTTGGACTGAGTAGGCAATTGAGAAGTAAACTCCTCTCTCGAAGAACAAAGATCACGCTCTATAAGTCTCTCATCATACCTGTCCTGATGTACGGCTCGGAATCATGGACAGTATCCAGAGAAGATGAGATGGCCCTTGGAGTATTTGAGAGAAAAGTTCTCCGGAAGATTTATGGTCCTTCCCGTGATGCCAACGGCGAGTACCGAAGGAAATTCAACGATGAGCTGTACGAGCTTTACGCAGACCTGACCATAGTTCAGCGGATTAAAGCCCAAAGGCTCCGCTGGCTGGGTCATGTTATGCGAATGGAAAAAGAAGCTCCAGCACAGTAAGTTTTACTATCGACACCCGAATTCGGCAGCAGAGGAAGGGGGAGGCCTCGACTGAGATGGAAACAACAGGTGGAGGATGACTTGTACTCCCTTGGGGTTTCCAATTGGCGTCAGTTATCGCTAAAAAGGAATGACTGGCGTGCTTTGATTCGAAACGGCCAAAATCGCCTAGGCGGTTAAGCGTCATCATGACGCAAGCCAAGATTAGATTAGATTAGACATTTGACTCTTAGCCTATTTTTAAATGTTCGTCTGTGGATTTGAACACAAACTATGTACATTAAGGCGCCTCGCGAAAAAAAGTTGCAGTGTTTCTACCGGAATTTCAAAATTCACTCTTGTCTGAGGACTCTCCCAAATTATTTCGAAAAAATTATTAAGAATTACTGGAGCTAAACCGCGTTAAAAAACGCTAAAAATATCCTTTTTTATGTATAAAAGGAGTATGAAAAAATATTTTTTAATAAAAATCACCTGAGATGATGAAGCAGCTGGAGTACAAAGGGTAAGCATAAAAAAATTTGAAAATTGTGAAAAATTGGGCCAAAGAGGGTTAAATTTTGCAGAAATAACAACGTCTCGAAAATACCATTCAAATAATACCCTAATCGTCCAAATCCGTCAATAATTGGCTGAGTTATTAAAGTTTTCCACAAACATAACCCTCAAATAAGGCCAAAAACAGCATCATTTATCTCATTATTTGGATTGCGTTGATAAAATTTTCAAACTTTTTATGCTTACCTTTTGTATTCCAGCTGTTTCATCATCTCAGGTGCTTTTTATTAACAAATATTTTGTATACTCCTTTTATACATAAATAAAATTAAAGAAAAAAAACTTTTTTAAAAATAAGCTTTTATCTATATATATAAAAATGAAATGGTGTATAATTGTAACGCTAAAACTCGAAAACGGCTGAACCAAATGAAATACTTCCTTTGGGGGATTTGTTTGTTATTACCACGGGCAGGTCATGTCTTAAAATCAGAACAAAATATTAAGGGGGCGTGGCACCTCCCATACAAACTGAATTTTTCAAGTTGAATATCTTCAAAAGTGTTAAAGGTAGGAACATGAAAATTGGTACAGAGCTACAGGATAACAGCACCACTCTCACCTATAAAACCGGGGGTTACCCAATAAGGGGGCGTGGTACCTCCCATACAAACTAAATTTTTTAAGCAGAATATCTGTGAAAGGGTTCAAGGTAGAGACCTGAAAATTGGTATAGACCTATATGGTATCAAAAGCCTTCTTACACATAAAAGAAGGGGTAATCGGAAAAGGGGGCGTGGCACCTCCCATACAAACTGAATTTTTCAAGGTGAATATCTTCAAAAGTGTTTAAGGTAGGAACATGAAAATTGGTATAGAGATATAGGATAACAACACCGTTCTCACCCATAAAACTTGGGGTTATCGAAAAAGGGGGCGTGGTACCTCCCATACAATCTTTAATTATTTTGGTTGTTAATCTATCTATATATATAAAAATGAAATGGTGTATAATTGTAACGCTAAAACTCGAAAACGGCTGCACCAAATGAAATACTTCCTTTGGGGGATTTGTTTGTTATTACCACGGGCAGGTCATGTCTTAAAATCAGAACAAAATATTAAGGGGGCGTGGCACCTCCCATACAAACTGAATTTTTCAAGTTGAATATCTTCAAAAGTGTTTAAGGTAGGAACATGAAAATTGGTACAGAGCTACAGGATAACAGCACCACTCTCACCTATAAAACCGGGGGTTACCCAATAAGGGGGCGTGGTACCTCCCATACAAACTAAATTTTTTAAGCAGAATATCTGTGAAAGGGTTCAAGGTAGGGACCTGAAAATTGGTATAGACCTATATGGTATCAAAAGCCTTCTTACACATAAAAGAAGGGGTAATCGGAAAAGGGGGCGTGGCACCTCCCATACAAACTGAATTTTTCAAGGTGAATATCTTCAAAAGTGTTTAAGGTAGGAACATGAAAGTTGGTACAGAGCTACAGGATAACAGCACCACTCTCACCTATAAAACCGGGGGTTATCCAATAAGGGGGCGTGGTACCTCCCATACAAACTAAATTTTTTAAGCAGAATATCTGTGAAAGGGTTCAAGGTAGAGACCTGAAAATTGGTATAGACCTATGTATATGGTATCAAAAGCCTTCTTACACATAAAAGAAGGGGTAATCGGAAAAGGGGGCGTGGCACCTCCCATACAAACTGAATCTTTCAAGGTGAATATCTTCAAAAGTGTTTAAGGTAGGAACATGAAAATTGGTATAGAGATATAGGATAACAACACCATTCTCACCCATAAAACTTGGGGTTATCGAAAAAGGGGGCGTGGTACCTCCCATACAATCTTTAATTATTTTGGTTGTTAATCTATATACATATATATAAAAATGAAATGGTGTATAATTGTAACGCTAAAACTCCAAAAACGGCTGAACCAAATGAAATACTTCCTTTGGGGGATTTGTTTGTTATTACCACGCGCAGGTCATGTATTAAAATCAAAACAAAATATTAGGGGGGCGTGGTACCTCCTTTACAATCTTATTAATTCCACCATATTTTATATCTCATCTTATTAATTCCACCATAATTTATAGGTATCTCCTCTTTGTTTATTTCCCCCCTAGCGCGATATTTTCATTCTGTGTTGAATTGGTTTTTGTCGTAGCTGCGTACAAGACAATTTTTCAGAAACAGATGTCGCTGCATGGTTCAACGCAGTGTTCAAATTGGGTCGTTTTTTTTGGGTTTCATACTAAACACATTAAAATGTTAAGAAGTTGCGTCGTTTTTTTAATTTTTTTTAACGTATTACCATCTTGAATGCATATATATTATTTCATAATCAAAAAAAAAACCATCATGAAATTTGGTATTAAGCGAAAATTCTTTGGGTATTTTTGTTTTAATAATGTGTATACCACGGATCTACGTGAAAGCGCACCGACTTCTGTTGGTGAAGTCTTAAGGTACGGGTACATCTAACGACACGACGCGACACGACCAAATAGTTGCCTATTTGATCAACATTGTTGTGTCGCGTCGTGTTGCGTGGTGCTGCTGTCGCTAGGTGTACTCTGCTACATATGCATCTCCCATACAAACTTTTTTCTCCAAGGTGAATATCTCTAAAAGGGACCTGAAAATGAGTACAGAGCTATAGGATAACAACACCATTCTCACCCATAAAACTGGGTGTTAACCAAAATAGGACGTGGCACCTCCCATACGAATAAAATACTTCATAGTCCATATCTCTGGAAGTATTCATGTTAGACCACTGAAATTTGGCAAGGGGTTATATGGGATCGATCCCTACCACATCCAAAAAAAAAACTGGGGGTAACGAAAAAGGGGGCGTGGTACCTCCCATACGAATGAAATACTTCATAGTCCATATCTCGGGAAGTATTTAGGTTAGACCACTGAAATGTCATGAGGAGTTAAATAAGATTAATCCCTATCATCTCCAAAAAAAAACTGGAGATAAACAAAAAGGGGGCGTGGCACCTCCCAAACGATGGAAACATTTCATAGTCCATATCCCTGAAAGTATTTACGTTAGACCACTGAAATTTCGTGAGGAGTTAAACAAGATTAATCCCTGCCACCTCCAAAAAAACTGGGGATAACGAAAAAGGGGGCGTGGTTCCTCCTATACGAAGGAGATAGGGATATGGATTAAAATAGATATAGGGATCGGGTTAGAGAAACATGCAGGGAAATAAATTTGTGGCAGGACAACGTCTGCCGGGTCAGCTAGTTATCTATATATATAAAAATGAAATGGTGTATAATTGTAACGCTAAAACTCGAAAACGGCTGAACCAAATGAAATACTTCCTTTGGGGGATTTGTTTCTTATTACCACGCGCAGGTCATGTCTTAAAATCAGAACAAAATATTAAGGGGGCGTGGCACCTCCCATACAAACTGAATTTTTCAAGTTGAATATCTTCAAAAGTGTTTAAAGTAGGAACATGAAAATTGGTACAGAGCTACAGGATAACAGCACCACTCTCACCTATAAAACCGGGGGTTATCCAATAAGGGGGCGTGGTACCTCCCATACAAACTAAATTTTTTAAGCAGAATATCTGTGAAAGGGTTCAAGGTAGGGACCTGAAAATTGGTATAGACCTATATGGTATCAAAAGCCTTCTTACACATAAAAGAAGGGGTAATCGGAAAAGGGGGCGTGGCACCTCCCATACAAACTGAATTTTTCAAGGTGAATATCTTCAAAAGTGTTTAAGGTAGGAACATGAAAATTGGTATAGAGCTATAGGATAACAACACCATTCTCACCCATAAAACTTGGGGTTATCGAAAAAGGGGGCGTGGTACCTCCCATACAACCTTTAATTATTTTGGTTGTTAATCTATATCTATATATATAAAAATGAAATGGTGTATAATTGTAACGCTAAAACTCGAAAACGGCTGAACCAAATGAAATACTTCCTTTGGGGGATTTGTTTCTTATTACCACGCGCAGGTCATGTCTTAAAATCAGAACAAAATATTAAGGGGGCGTGGCACCTCCCATACAAACTGAATTTTTCAAGTTGAATATCTTCAAAAGTGTTTAAAGTAGGAACATGAAAATTTGTACACAGCTACAGGATAACAGCACCACTCTCACCTATAAAACCGGGGGTTATCCAATAAGGGGGCGTGGTACCTCCCATACAAACTAAATTTTTTAAGCAGAATATCAGTGAAAGGGTTCAAGGTAGGGACCTGAAAATTGGTATAGACCTATATGGTATCAAAAGCCTTCTTACACATAAAAGAAGGGGTAATCGGAAAAGGGGGCGTGGCACCTCCCATACAAACTGAATTTTTCAAGGTGAATATCTTCAAAAGTGTTTAAGGTAGGAACATGAAAGTTGGTACAGAGCTACAGGATAACAGCACCACTCTCACCTATAAAACCGGGGGTTATCCAATAAGGGGGCGTGGTACCTCCCATACAAACTAAATTTTTTAAGCAGAATATCTGTGAAAGGGTTCAAGGTAGAGACCTGAAAATTGGTATAGACCTATATGGTATCAAAAGCCTTCTTACACATAAAAGAAGGGGTAATCGGAAAAGGGGGCGTGGCACCTCCCATACAAACTGAATCTTTCAAGGTGAATATCTTCAAAAGTGTTTAAGGTAGGAACATGAAAATTGGTATAGAGATATAGGATAACAACACCATTCTCACCCATAAAACTTGGGGTTATCGAAAAAGGGGGCGTGGTACCTCCCATACAATCTTTAATTATTTTGGTTGTTAATCTATATACATATATATAAAAATGAAATGGTGTATAATTGTAACGCTAAAACTCCAAAAACGGCTGAACCAAATGAAATACTTCCTTTGGGGGATTTGTTTGTTATTACCACGCGCAGGTCATGTATTAAAATCAAAACAAAATATTAGGGGGGCGTGGTACCTCCTTTACAATCTTATTAATTCCACCATATTTTATATCTCATCTTATTAATTCCACCATAATTTATAGGTATCTCCTCTTTGTTTATTTCCCCCCTAGCGCGATATTTTCATTCAGTGTTGAATTGGTTTTTGTCGTAGCTGCGTACAAGACAATTTTTCAGAAACAGATGTCGCTGCATGGTTCAACGCAGTGTTTAAATTGGGTCGTTTTTTTTGGGTTTCATACTAAACACATTAAAATGTTAAGAAGTTGCGTCGTTTTTTTAATTTTTTTAACGTATTACCATCTTGAATGCATATATATTATTTCATAATCAAAAAAAAAACCATCATGAAATTTGGTATTAAGCGAAAATTCTTTGGGTATTTTTGTTTTAATAATGTGTATACCACGGATCTACGTGAAAGCGCACCGACTTCTGTTGGTGAAGTCTTAAGGTACGGGTACATCTAACGACACGACGCGACACGACCAAATAGTTGCCTATTTGATCAACATTGTTGTGTCGCGTCGTGTTGCGTGGTGCTGCTGTCGCTAGGTGTACTCTGCTACATATGCATCTCCCATACAAACTTTTTTCTCCAAGGTGAATATCTCTAAAAGGGACCTGAAAATGAGTACAGAGCTATAGGATAACAACACCATTCTCACCCATAAAACTGGGTGTTAACCAAAATAGGACGTGGCACCTCCCATACGAATAAAATACTTCATAGTCCATATCTCTGGAAGTATTCATGTTAGACCACTGAAATTTGGCAAGGGGTTATATGGGATCGATCCCTACCACATCCAAAAAAAAAACTGGGGGTAACGAAAAAGGGGGCGTGGTACCTCCCATACGAATGAAATACTTCATAGTCCATATCTCGGGAAGTATTTAGGTTAGACCACTGAAATGTCATGAGGAGTTAAATAAGATTAATCCCTATCATCTCCAAAAAAAAACTGGAGATAAACAAAAAGGGGGCGTGGCACCTCCCAAACGATGGAAACATTTCATAGTCCATATCCCTGAAAGTATTTACGTTAGACCACTGAAATTTCGTGAGGAGTTAAACAAGATTAATCCCTGCCACCTCCAAAAAAACTGGGGATAACGAAAAAGGGGGCGTGGTTCCTCCTATACGAAGGAGATAGGGATATGGATTAAAATAGATATAGGGATCGGGTTAGAGAAACATGCAGGGAAATAAATTTGTGGCAGGACAACGTCTGCCGGGTCAGCTAGTTATCTATATATATAAAAATGAAATGGTGTATAATTGTAACGCTAAAACTCGAAAACGGCTGAACCAAATGAAATACTTCCTTTGGGGGATTTGTTTCTTATTACCACGCGCAGGTCATGTCTTAAAATCAGAACAAAATATTAAGGGGGCGTGGCACCTCCCATACAAACTGAATTTTTCAAGTTGAATATCTTCAAAAGTGTTTAAAGTAGGAACATGAAAATTGGTACAGAGCTACAGGATAACAGCACCACTCTCACCTATAAAACCGGGGGTTATCCAATAAGGGGGCGTGGTACCTCCCATACAAACTAAATTTTTTAAGCAGAATATCTGTGAAAGGGTTCAAGGTAGGGACCTGAAAATTGGTATAGACCTATATGGTATCAAAAGCCTTCTTACACATAAAAGAAGGGGTAATCGGAAAAGGGGGCGTGGCACCTCCCATACAAACTGAATTTTTCAAGGTGAATATCTTCAAAAGTGTTTAAGGTAGGAACATGAAAATTGGTATAGAGCTATAGGATAACAACACCATTCTCACCCATAAAACTTGGGGTTATCGAAAAAGGGGGCGTGGTACCTCCCATACAATCTTTAATTATTTTGGTTGTTAATCTATATCTATATATATAAAAATGAAATGGTGTATAATTGTAACGCTAAAACTCGAAAACGGCTGAACCAAATGAAATACTTCCTTTGGGGGATTTGTTTCTTATTACCACGCGCAGGTCATGTCTTAAAATCAGAACAAAATATTAAGGGGGCGTGGCACCTCCCATACAAACTGAATTTTTCAAGTTGAATATCTTCAAAAGTGTTTAAAGTAGGAACATGAAAATTTGTACACAGCTACAGGATAACAGCACCACTCTCACCTATAAAACCGGGGGTTATCCAATAAGGGGGCGTGGTACCTCCCATACAAACTAAATTTTTTAAGCAGAATATCAGTGAAAGGGTTCAAGGTAGGGACCTGAAAATTGGTATAGACCTATATGGTATCAAAAGCCTTCTTACACATAAAAGAAGGGGTAATCGGAAAAGGGGGCGTGGCACCTCCCATACAAACTGAATTTTTCAAGGTGAATATCTTCAAAAGTGTTTAAGGTAGGAACATGAAAATTGGTATAGAGCTATAGGATAACAACACCATTCTCACCCATAAAACTTGGGGTTATCGAAAAAGGGGGCGTGGTACCTCCCATACAATCTTTAATTATTTTGGTTGTTAATCTATGTACATATATAAAAATGAAATGGTGTTCAGTCGTCACGCGAAAACTCGAAAACGGCTGAACCAAATTATATACTTCCTTTGGGGGGTTTGTTTGTTATTACCACGCGCAGGTCATGTATTAAAATCAAAGCAAAATATTAGGGGGGCGTGGTACCTCCCTTACAATCTTATTAATTCCACCATATTTTATATCTCATCTTATTAATTCCACCATAATTTATAGGTATCTCCTTTTTGTTTATTTCCCCCCTACCGCGATATTTTCATTCTGTGTTGAATTGGTTTTTGTCGTAGCTGCGTACAAGCCAAATTTTTCAGAAACAGATGTCGCTGCATGGTTCAACGCAGTGTTCAAATTGGGTCGTTTTTTTTTTGGGTTTCATACTAAACAAATTAAAATGTTAAGAAGTTGCGTCGTTTTTTAAATTTTTTTTTAACGTATTACCATCTTGAATGCATATATATTTTTTAATAATCAATAAAAAGCATTGTATTTAAAACTGATTTAATGAAATTTGGTATTAAACGAAAATTCTTTGGGTATTTTTGTTTTAATAATGTGTATACCACGGATCTACGTGAAAGCCCACCGACTTCTGTTGGTGAAGTCTTAAGGTACGGGTACATCTAACTCTGCTCCATAAGAACACATGCAAAGAATACTTGGTCGCGTCGTGTCGTGTCGCGTCGCGTCGCTAGGTGTACCCTTAGCTTTAGCTTTATAGTAACCGGACTGTTCCCGTGAGAAATGAGCGTAAGCCGGAGCGATATCTTCCAGAAGAATGCGGCTTTTATTTCAGGGTAAAAAATGCGAATTTTTTGCAATTTTCCATTGTAAATTTTTGGAGACGAACACACATTAAGTTTGAAGTTTTGCTTTGGTGTTACTCTTCGTGTTGCAATCGAACATGTAAAATTTAATGCGTCTTGGTTTATTGTGATATATCTTCTATATATATAACAAGTAAGGAAGTCTAAGTTCGGGTGAAACCGAACATTACATACCCAGCTGTGCACATAAAATGCTGTTATTCTTTGTTTTGTATAGTTAATGGTGTTAAAAGCCTGGCCAGTAATACATCTGTACATGGTTTCATTCTGGACTCATTTTGCATATTCCGGTTTCCTAACTCTCGTTTAGAGAACTTTAGTTCAAAAGTGGGCGTGATCGTTCACCGATTTTTCTTATTTTCTGTGGTAGTACTCTACATAAACATAACATGCCTGGTACCTAGTTTCGTAAATCTATCTCACACCGTTCTGAAGTTGTTAGCAGTCGAATTTAAAAATTGCTTGACTCATAAGTGGGCGGTGCCACGCCCACTTTCCAAAATTTTGAAAAAATTATGTAAAGAATATGAAAGTTGATGTATGTACCAAATTATATTATTATAGCGAAATCAGTTAATTAGATATGGACTTTTCAATATTTCCACCTCCTTTCAATATAACTTTTATGAAAAAGTAGGCGTGGTCGCGAAGCGATTTCGTTTATTTTCTATAGCTAAATTTACCACAACAATAGTATGTCCTCTACGAAATTTCGTTATACTAGCATAAACTGTTCTGAAGTTATTAAGAGTCAAAATTTTAAAATTTCTTCAAATATACGTGGGCGGTACCACGCCCCCTTTTCAAAAATTTTTATAAAATCGGCCTTAGAACATCTAAATCAATACATATTGCAAATTTTATCATTGTAGCTGCTTCTAATATTGAATTAACCCATTTTATACGTTTTTCGAAATTTTCGATATCGAGAAAGGGGCGTGGTTATGGTCCGATTTTACCCATTTTCAATAGCAATCTATTCTGAACCCAAATAAGTACGCATGCCAAATTTGGTGAAGATATCTCATTATTTGCTCAAGTTATCGTGTTAACGGACAGACGGACGGACGGACGGACGGACAGACGGACGGACATGGCTCAATCAAATTTTTTTTCGATCCTGATCATATTGATATATGGAAGTCTATATCTATCTCGATTCCTTTATACCTGTACAACCAACCGTTATCCTAACAAAGTTATAATACCCTGTGTACAAGTACAGCTGGGTATAAAAATGAAATGGTGTTCAGTCGTCACGCTAAAACTCGAAAACGGCTGAACGAAATCATATACTTCATTTGGGGAGTTTTTTTTGTTATTACCACGCGCATGTCATGTTATAAAATCAGAACAAACTTTTTTCTCCAAGGTGTATATCTCTAAAAGGGACCTGAAAATTGGTACAGAGCTATAGGATAACAACACCATTCTCACGCATAAAACTGGGGGTTAACCAAAATGGGACGTGGCACCTCCCATACGAATAAAATACTTCATAGTCCATATCTCTGGAAGTATTCATGTTAGACCACTGAAATTTGGCAAGGGGTTATATGGGATCGATCCCTACCACATCCAAAAAAAAAACTGATGGTAACGAAAAAGGGGGCGTGGTACCTCCCATACGAATGAAATAAAAACAAGATTAATCCCTGCCACCTCCAAAAAAACTGGGGATAACGAAAAAGGGGGCGTGGTTCCTCTTATACGAAGGAGATAGGGATATGGATTAAAATAGATATAGGGATCGGGTTAGAGAAACATGCAGGGAAATAAATTTGTGGCAGGACAACGTCTGTCGGGTCAGCTAGTTGGTTTATAAAATTAACTAAAAAGTAAAAAATAAATTCACTGTAAAGGAATATAACACTTTATAAGTTCATTGTAACGTTTAAAGATAATTTGGCTTCTTCGTCTGCCATAAAATAATTCCATATTGTACATAATTATATATTTCTAACATTAAAACTTTACACCTAAATTATTAAATCTACCAGTATATATCACATTGCAAATTTTATTAATAATAAAAGCGTGTTAAATTTCGATAGCAAGAAAAGAAGGTCATGAATGTTCTTAATTATACCATCAAATAGAAAAGAAGGTCCTGAATGTTCTTAATTATACCATCAAAATTTAACACGCTTTTATTATTAATAAAATTAGGAATGTGATATATACTGGTAGATTTAATAATTTAGGTGTAAAGTTTTAATGTTAGAAATATATAATTATGTACAATATGGAATTATTTTGTGGCAGACGAAGAAGCCAAATTATCTTTAAACGTTACAATGAACTTATAAAGTGTTATATTCCTTTACAGTGAATTTATTTTTTACTTTTTAGTTAATTTTATAAACCAATAATAAAAGCTTATTTTTAAAAAAGTTTTTTTTCCTTAATTTTATTTTTTACTTTTTAGTTCGGTTTATCAACAAGAAATATACCTATAAGCTTGTGCTTAGAACATCTTTTTTCTTGAATTTATTTTAAATATAAAATATTGTTTAAATTAGTTATGCAATCTTTACTTAGTTATTTTAACATTCCTCATCCGATCCATTTCTTTTAATGCATCAACATTACACGGCTTCTTTGAAGTCAACTTTGAACAGTCAAGTTCTTCGATTCGATGGACCACCTACTCCAACCTTCGCTTTGTTTCTGCTACTCCATGGAGTACCTACCGTCAGAGTACTTTGCAATGTACTCCAATGTTGTTACTTCTTGGAGTATATACTGTCAAAGAGATAGTGTCGTGATTTTCGTCGATAAGGCAGGAGCAATGATCGGCTTTCAAAAAGCTGAAGGTGGTCCGATGAGGTATACAAAGGATTAGTATTGGAGTACTCTAATATCAAACAATTGGAACACATAATCCAACGATTTTTGCAGGGCCCTGCAAAAATCGAGAGTACCCTATTTCCTATCCAAAGAATACTCCAATTGGAGCATCAGAGTACTCCAAATGTAATCCTTTTTCATATAAAAATTGTGCTCCAATTAACATTGCGATGTCCTAGGACTGGACCACCTACTCCAACCTTCGCTTTGTTTCTGCTACTCCATGGAGTACCTACTGTCAGAGTACTTTGCAATGTACTCCAATGTTGTCACTCCTTGGAGTATATATTGTCAGAGCGATAGTGTCGTGATTTTCGTCGATAAGGCAGGAGCAATGATCGGCTTTCAAAAAGCTGAAGGTGGTCCGATTATGTGGACAAAGGATTACTATTGGAGTACTCCAATATTAGAAAATTGGAACACATAATCCAACGATTTTTGCAGGGTTATTGCGGCAACAGAGAACGTAGAAAATATTTTGTATAAGTAAATTTTGACGTATGGAAAAAGCACGTGCAAAAGGAAATATTCTGTGAATAAATATTCAGTTGACGTGGTTTTCAGCATTTATATTGCTTTATTTTGGTGTTCTCTTATAGCGGCGTCACAATCAATGTTTGCCGCAGCATTATGTATTGACAGATGAGTTGAACGTGGGTATATAGGTAGATAACGACACTTCGCGCATCACGAGCGACATCTGACATGCAAAAGTTGGCAACTTTCAACTTTGTATGCATGAAAAGCGTAAGAAGAAGCATTTTACACTTGGCTCTCATATAGTTGATTGTGCCGCTGTTGCTGTGACGCATAAGTTTGCGTTAAATGCATGTACATGCGAAACTTGGATGTCACGCGGCTATTATATTTAAGTGTTTAGATTTGATTACAGACAGCCGTCAGGTGAAACTAAATAAAAGCTTATAAAAAAGTTTTTTTTTTCTTTAATTTTATTTCTCATATTACATTAACACTTAATTCTAGCACTTGAATCACGCGAATGAAAACACAATCAGTAAAATCTAATAAATTAATTAGAACTGCGTTTCAATAATAATTAGCTGTTTCCTTTTTTCTTCAATTTAATAATTCAAAATCAGCAGAGCCAACTTTTTATGCATAATTGCTCAAAAGAGTGAAGGAATTAGCCGAATGTTGTATTCTTCAGCACCATCTGCATATCAATATACATATAATGCTTAGTGCCATCTGCATATCAATAGACAATGCTCATAAGAGTAAAGGAATTCACCGCGTGGTAAGTAAAGGTACTTTTGGAATACACCACGCGCCGAATTCCAATCTTCTTTCTATGGCAATAGGGAACAAGTAAGGAAAGCTGTCTTCGGCTGTGCCGAAGGCTAAATACCTTTCATGAATAAGCGTCACGATTTTCACTGTTTGATCCCCAGTACAGCCTGTGTGAATTTAACTTTAGCTCATACCGAAATTATCGGAGCTATCGATTATATGGGGACGATGTGTTACATTGGTCCAATCTCATTGATTTTTAACATCGACATTCCACATTCTAAAATAGCAACATTTACGAAATTTCACGTTCCTACCGATATAATTACAGGAGTTATCTACCAAAATCCGTTTATCGGAACAATCGATTGTATGGGGGCTATGTGAAATATTTATCCCATTTCAATGATTTTCAACATCGATATTTTATATATAAAAATAGCGATGCTTCCAAAATTTCGCGTTCCTATGTGTTTAATTACAGGACTTATAGCCAGCGTTGCCACAAGCTCAATTTTTTTTGTATCCAAAAGTGTATCCATCCTGACAAAAATGTATCCACATTTTTTACTAGCAAAGAAACATGTACACTAGGGTGATTCAAAAATGTCGACTTGTTCTTAGGCTCTAAAAAGTTAGGTATCGATGAGAAAATAAGCCAAGCAAAAAAAAAGCGCTGTAACTTAACCCTTATTATTTTTTTTCGCCCTTTTTTAGTTAAAATGTATGGGAAAGAATAGGTTTTTTTTTAAGTGATTTTTCTCAGGTGATTCAAAAAAGGTCGACTTGTTCTTAGGCCCTAAAAAGTTAGGTATCGATGAGAAAATAAGCCAAGCAAAAAGTTAGCGCTGTAACTTAATCCATAGGGGTGGCTATTTTTTCGCCCTTTTTTATGGAAAATGTATGGGAAAAAATAGGATTTTTTTCAAAGTGATTTATCTCATAATATTTGAAATTTTTTCAAAAAAGGAGAGATAAAAATGAAAGATTTTTGTACAGTTGCACACACATACACAGTAACACATACAAAAATTTAAAAAATTATGAGAAAAAACACTTTGAAAAACATCTCACTTTTTCCCATACATTTCCCATACAAAAGGGCGGAAAAATAGCCACCCCTAAGGGTTAAGTTAAAGGGCTAACTTTTCAGGGGGTATAACCGAAAAAAACAAATTCTTTTTATTTGAATCACCCTAATGTATAGCTTCTTGGATTTTGTTCGTTTCTTTGAAAATACAAAACGATTGTTGGAGCTGTTAAAAATGTATCCATTTAAAACTTTTTGCATCTTTGTATCCATTAACTTAAAATGTATCCAAATGGATACAATTGTATCCAAACGGCAACCCTGCTTATAGCCCAAAATCCGCTTATCGGAATAATCGATTGTATGGGAGCTATGTGAAATATTTATGCCATCTCAATGATTTTCAACATCGATATTTCGCATATAAAAATAGCGATACTTCCAAAATTTCACGTTCCTACCTATATAATTACAGGAGTTATCTACCAAAATCCGTTTATCGGAACAATCGATTGTATGGGGGCTATGTGAAATATTTATCCAATCTCGATGATTTTCAACATCGATATTTCCATATAAAAATAGCAATAAGTCCAAAATTTCACGTTCCTATGTGTTTAATTACAGGAGTTATAGGCCAATATCCGTTTATCGGAATAATCGATTGTATGGGAGCTATGTGAAATATTTATCCCATCTCTATGAGTTTCAACATCGATATTTCACATATAAAAATAGCAATACCTACAAAATTTCACTTTCCTACGTGTTTAATTACAGGAGTTATAGCCCAAAATCCGTTTATCGGAATAATCGATTGTATGGGAGCTATGTGAAATATTTATCCCATCTCTATGATTTTCAGCATCGATATTTCACATATAAAAATAGCAACACTTATAAAATTTCACGTTCCTTCGTGTTTAATTACAGGAGTTATAGCCCACAATCAGTTTATCGGAATAATCGGTTGTATGGGAGCTATATGTTATATTGGTCCGATCTTGCTGGTTCCGACAAATGATTCCTATATTGGAAAATGGTGGCCGCATACCAAATTTCAGCCATATATCTCAAAAACTGAGGGACTAGTTTGCGTTCAAACAGACAGACAGACGGACAGACGGACAGACGGACATGGCTAAATCAACTCATCTCGTCATCCTGATCATTTCGGTATACTTATTGATGGGTCTATCTCTTCTTCTACTCATATTTACAAACATCGGACCAAAGTTATAATACCATTTCATGTTCATGAAAGGTATAAAAACGACTAAACTTGGGTGATGATTGGATTTTTGCAAATAAAGCAATATTTTAGATTTTTTTTTTGTATAATGCATTGTCAGTAAAACCTGATAGATGGTGAAAATTTCAAAACCCCAGCTCAACGGGGAGTTAGTTCAAAATCGAAGGCAAAATCTCTGTAAATTAAATTTTTCAAATATCTCTACCCATGCGCCACCTATCGGAATTATTTTTTTATTATAGTGCATTGGGGTATAAAACTAAACGATGATGAAAATTTCAAGATCCTAGCTCAACTGGAAGTTCGTTGAAAAACGAATTAATCGACACTGAAAACAGACCTTCGTAATTCTCAAATAAAGCGACTCACGCGCCACCTAGCAGGTCCAATTTTTTTTTAACATTTAGAAATTAATTAAGTAACACACACGTAAAATATCAGCCAAATCGGTCCATAATTACGATTTTGAGTTTTTATTACCGCTATCTCAGCCCCACCTAGCGGAATTTTTTTTTTCAAAAATATTTCTTTTCATGGTAGTAATACATGTTACGAATTTCAGCTAAATCGGACCATAAATGCGAATTTTGAAAATATAGCGACCCGCGCGCCACCTATCGAAATTTTTTTTTTATAATATTGCATTGTCATCAGGGTTATACATGGGTGCAGATTTTCAGATCAATCGGACACCGGGAAGTGTATCAAATTTAGCTTGCAAGATTTGTTAACAGACAGCCGTCAGGTGAAACTAAATAAAAGCTTATATAAAAAGCTATTTTTTCGTTTTTTTTTATCGCGATTTAGCTCCTTAATATTTTTTCGAAATATTTTGACCAAGATCTTAAACAGGGTGTCCATTTTTTTTTTGTATGGAGCGTGAAGCGCCTTAATGTGTATAGGAATGCAGTCCCTCAATTTTGAAGATTTAAACTCGTCAAAAAAGTAAAGTACTAGAAAGAAAGTAAATCAAACATTTTTTGTGAAAGTAACCGTAACCTAAGTTTAATTAATGGTGATTTCGTTTCACCGAAAAAAATGTAAACTCGCATGTTAGCTCCATCACGTTGGAACCCGCTTTGAAAAAATTCAAATTTTTTTTTGCACTTTCGTCAACTACAAACGACGAGATTGATTGTAGTTGATGAGCTCCCAAGCCTTTTTGGTAGCTAGTGCACAATTCCAATTAAATAAAAAACCAGAAGATTTAACCTTGAATTTAACAAATGTTTATTTAAATAAGAGCAAATTCGTATGTACGTGGCCGTGCGCTTAACAAAGACTAAAAACTAACTTCTTTTCTTGAAATGCTGCTTGCCAAAATCGCCTGATTTAATAATTGCAGTTTTCCAATGTGAGAATAATTGTACAAAAAAAAATGTGACATAGCTAATGAGAGGGCATATGAACAATCATGGATATTTATACATTACTAGAGTTCGCCCAGTGGTTAAAATTCAACCACAAAACCTTATTTTATTTTCCTACCTTTTTGCTATTTCTTAAATTTTCCTTTCTTTTCCATATTTTGTATATTTTTGGTTTCTATACATTCCTATTCATTTTGCTTTTCCTCCCTCTTTACACCATTCAGTAATATAGTTTCAATGTTGATAATTATTTATTCTTCTTAGGTCGTCTTCATACGTATTTCTTTCCGTTCCTTTCCTTAGCATTCATTTGCTTTTATTTCCTTTCCTTTCCTCTCCTTTTGTGGCGGCCGCCGTGGTGTAGCGGTTAAGTGTTCGGCCTTCTACACCAAGTCGTGTCGGTTCGATGCCCGGCAAAAGTAACATCCAAAATGATTTAGAAAAAGATTTTTTCTAAACGGGGTCGCCCCTCGGCAGTAGTTTGGCAAACTCTCCGGGTGTATTTCTGCCATGAGAAGCTTCTCAGCAAAAAATTCATTTGCTTTGCAAGTGCCGTTCGGAGTCGGCAAAAAACTGTAGGTCCCGCCAACTTGTAGGAAAAACTCAAATGCAACACACCACAAGTTGGAAAGAGAAGCTCGGCTAAAAATCTCGTTAGAGGTTATGATGACCTGTTGGTATATCGCCGCCATTAGTAGTTTCCTCTCCTTTCATCTGAATTTATTTCTTTTGCTTTTCTTTCCTTCTCTTCCCTTTTATTTCCTTTCTTTTTCTTCTCCGTCTTTCCTTTCCTTTCGTTTCCGTTGCTTTAGTTTCCTTTCATTTTATTAATTTTTTTTCATTTCATTTCTTTTCTTTTATTTTTTTCTTAAATTTCCCTTCCTGCCATTTCGTTTCCTTGCCTTTCCTTTTCTTACCTTTCCTTTCCCACCGTTTCCTTATTTTCTTTTGTTCCTTTCCGCAACTCCTTTGCTTTTCTTTTTCTTTCATTCATTTCCTTAACATATTTTTTTTAGCTTTTCATTACCTTTCTTTCCTTTATTTTTCTTTCTTTTTATTTTCATTTATTTTCCATACCTTCTTCCCCGCTACATTTTCTTTCCCTTCTTTTTTCTTCTTTCCTTTCTTTGTCTTTCTCCTTTTGCTTCTATTTTCCACTGCTTTACCTACATTACATTTCCTTTCTTCCCTTAATTTTTTCTTTTCCATTCCTTTCCTTTCCCTTTGATTTTTAATTTAATTTAATAATTTTATTTATTTCATTTTGTTTCATTTTTATTTATTTTATATTATTCCCTTTCCTTTCATTTCCAACAAATTTTATTTTTTTACTTTCAACCACTTTTCTATTTCTGATTTAATTTTTATTTTTAATTTTATCAATTTTCCATTTTAGTTTATTTCACTAAGTGTAGCCACGAAGGGCCTTGTGCATGATCTAGCTTATTTGTGCTTTTTTTTTTAAAGCATTTGCTTCTCTGAATCCCCACGCACAGATTTTGTTTTTGTAAACACTGTTTGTACCTAAGCTCAATAAAGTTGACGCGCTGGCTCATGTTATCTTATTGCTGCCAACAAAACAACTCACCCTACTGCAATGAATGCAAACACAACAATGCAAGTGGTCATACCTACATACATACACCCATAACAGCGGCTCTATAAAGCGAATGCGTGTATATCACATGTAGTGGTGTGATTTTCAAATCATATTATAATTAATTTTTTTAAATTTTTGGTTTGTTGTCGCACACCCTGCTCGGCGAGACATATCGATACACACCAAATTTTATATACCTTAGAATTGTGGTTATTGCAAAAAAGGGAGAAAGCTGTTATGTTTGCGCATTTATATATAATATACATTATACTAACTGATGCGTATTGCTCAGTATATTTGGTTGTGTATGTATGTATGTATACCTAGCTTCTAAAAGGGACTAATGCGAGTACAACAGTTAGGTGTTATATCTTATAAAGTAAAAAAGCGTAGCTATTAAAGTTAAGGTGGTCAGAACACAAGTGGAATTATGGTTACCATCTTAGAAAATATATTCATAGTAATTCATTAGGGTGATGCAACCAAATTATGTTTCCCATATTACTGAGGTGTCTGCTATGACTCCGAACAGTAGTGAAACTCATTTTTTTGTAGTTCTTATAGTTACTCCGAAAATATAATACGTTGTGCGGAAACCAAGCAAACTAAGTAAATTTGAGTTTTTTTTGTTAAAATATGTTTTAAATCGTTAAAAAATTTTTTTTTTGCTCCAAAGGTTTCGGAGATATCGCGAAAAAAAAATTTTTTTTTTGCTCCAAAGGTTTCGGAGATATCGCCTAATGCACATCACGCTGGAACCCGCTTTGAAAAAACTCAAACTTTTTTTGCATTTTTGTGAACTACAAACGATGAGATTGATTGTAGTGATATTCGTTTTATTTTTGCTCCGAAGGTTTCGGAGATATCGCCTAATGCATATCACTCTGGAACCCGCTTTGAAAAAATTCAAACTTTTTTTGCATTTTTGTGAACTACAAACGATCAGATTGATTGTAGTGAAATTCATTTTTTTTTTGCTCCGAAGGTTTCGGAGTAATCGAAAACGCATGTCAAAAAAAGGCAGAATTCAGCAATTTGCAAGCACTAAAAGTACTTTTCCTACAACTACAAACGACAAAATTGATTGTAGTGAAATTTTTTTTTTGTAGCTTTTATAGTAACTCCGAAAATACAATATATTGTGCAGAAACCAAGCAAATGAAGGTTTCGGAGTAATCGATAACGCATGTCAAAAAAAGCCAGAATTCAGCAATTTGAATGCACTAAAAGTACTTTTCCTACAACTACAAACGACAAAATTGATTGTAGTGAAATTTTTTTTTGTAGCTTTTATAGTTACTCCGAAAATACAATATATTGTGCAGAAACCAAGCAAATGAAGTAAATTTTTGTTTTTTTTTTGTTGAAATATGTTTTAAATCGTTTGTAGTTTTTTATCCGAAACAAATTTTTTTTTTTTGCATCGAAGGTTTCGGAGTAATCGATAACGCATGCCAAAAAAAGCCAGAATTCAGCAATTTGAAAGCACTAAAAGTACTTTTCCTACAACTACAAACGACAAAATTGATTGTAGTGAAATTTTTTTTTTTGTAGCTTTTATAGTTACTCCGAAAATACAATATATTGTGCATAAACCAAGCAAATGAAGTAAATTTTGGTTTTTTTTTGTTGAAATATGTTTTAAATCGTTTGTAGTTTTTTATCCGAAAACAAATTTTTTTTTTGCTCCGAAGGTTTCGGAGTAATCGACACGCATGTCAAAAAAAGGCAGAATTCAGCAATTTGAAAGCACTAAAAGTACTTTTCCTACAACTACAAACGACAAAATTGAGTGAAATTTTTTTTTTGTAGCTTTTATAGTTACTCCGAAAATACAATATATTGTGCATAAACCAACCAAATGAAGTAAATTTTGGTTTTTATACCTTTCATGAACATGAAATGGTATTATAACTTTGGTCCGATGTTTGTGAGTATGAGAAGAAGAAGAGATAGACCCATCAATAAGTATACCGAAATGATCAGGATGACGAGATGAGTTGATTTAGCCATGTCCGTCTGTCCGTCTGTCTGTCTGTCTGTCTGTCTGTTTGAACGCAAACTAGTCCCTAAGTTTTTGAGATATTTGGCTGAAATTTTGTATGCGGCCACCATTTTCCAATATTGGAATCATTTGTCGGAACCAGCAAGATCGGACCGATATTATATATAGCGCCCATACAATCGATTGTTCCGATAAACGGATTTTGGGCTATAACTCCTGTAATTAAACACCTAGGAACGTGAAATTTTGTAACTATTGCTATTTTTATATGTGGAATATAGATGTTGAAAATCATCGAGATGGGATAAATATTTCACATAGCTCCCATACAATCGATTGTTCCGATAAACGGATTTTGGGCTATAACTCCTGTAATTAAACACGTAGGAACGTGAAATTTTGTAAGTGTTGTTATTTTTATATGTGAAGTATCGATGTTGAAAATCATCGAGCTGGGATAAATATTTCACATAGCTCCCATACAATCGATTATTCCGATAAACGGATTTTGGGCTTTAACTCCTGTAATTAAACACGTAGGAACGTGAAATTTTGGACGTATTGCTATTTTTATATCTGAAATATCGATGTCGAAAATCATCGAGATGGGATAAATATTTCACATAGCCCCCATACAATCTATTGTTCCAATAAACGGATTTTGGTAGATAACTCCTGTAGTTATATAGGTAGGAACGTGAAATTTCGTAACTATTGCTATTTTAGAATGTGGAATGTCGGTGTTAAAAATCAATGAGATTGGACCAATATAACACATCGCCCCCATATAATCGATAATTTCGGTATGAGCTTAAGTTAAATTCACACAGGCTGTACTGGGGATCAAACAGTGAAAATCGTGACGCTTATTCATGAAAGGTATTTAGCCTTCGGCACAGCCGAAGACAGCTTTCCTTACCAGTTTTTTGTAGAAATATGTTTTAAATCGTTTGTAGTTTTTTATCCGAAAAAACATTTTTTTTTGCTCCGAAGGTTTCGGAGTAATCGATAACGCATGTCAAAAAATATTTCACATAGCTCCCATACAATCGATTATTCCGATAAACGGATTTTGCGCTTTAACTCCTGTAATTAAACACGTAGGAACGTGAAATTTTGGACGTATTGCTATTTTTATATCTGAAATATCTATGTTGAAAATCATCGAGATGGGATAAATATTTCACATAGCCCCCATACAATCGATTGTTCCAATAAACGGATTTTGGTAGATAACTCCTGTAGTTATATAGGTAGGAACGTGAAATTTCGTAACTATTGCTATTTTAGAATGTGGAATGTCGGTGTTAAAAATCAATGAGATTGGACCAATATAACACATCGCCCACATATAATCGATAGTTCCGATAATTTCGGTATGAGCTTAAGTTAAATTCACACAGGCTGTACTGGGGATCAAACAGTGAAAATCGTGACGGTTATTCATGAAAGGTATTTAGCCTTCGGCACAGCCGAAGGCAGCTTTCCTTACTTGTTTTTTGTTGAAATATATTTTAAATCGTTTGTAGTTTTTATCCGAAAAAAAATTTTTTTTGCTCCGAAGGTTTCGGAGTAATCGAAAACGCATGTCAAAAAAAGGCAGAGTTCAGCAATTTGAAAGCACTAAAAGTACTTTTCCTACAACTACAAAACGACAAAATTTATTGTAGTAAATTTTTTTTTTGTAGCTTTTATAGTTACTCCGAAAATACAATATATTGTGCAGAAACCAAGCAAATGAAGTAAATTTTGGTTTTTTTTTTGTTGAAATATGTTTTAAATCGTTTGTAGTTTTTTATCCGAAAAAAAATTTTTTTTTTGCTCCAAAGGTTTCGGGAATATCGCATAATGCACATCACGCTGGAACCCGCTTTGAAAAAATTCAAACTTTTTTTTTGCATTTTTGTGAACTACAAACGATGAGATTGATTGTAGTGAAATTCATTTTTTTTTTTGCTCCGAAGGTTTCGGAGTAATCGAAAACGCATGTCAAAAAAAGGCAGAATTCAGCAATTTGAAAGCACTAAAAGTACTTTTCCTACAACTACAAACGACAAAATTGATTGTAGTAAAATTTTTTTTTTTTGAAGCTTTTATAGTTACTCCGAAAATACAATATATTGTGCAGAAACCAAGCAAATGAAGTAAATTTTGGTTTTTTTTGTCGAAATATGTTTTAAATCGTTTGTAGTTTTTTATCCGAAAAGAAAAAAAAATTTTTTGCTCCAAAGGTTTCGGAGATATCGCCTAATGCACATCACGCTGGAACCCGCCTTGAAAAAACTCAAACTTTTTTTGCATTTTTGTGAACTACAAACGATGAGATTGATTGTAGTGAAATTAATTTTTTTTTTTTTGCTCCAAAGGTTTTGGAGATATCGCCTAATGCATATCACTCTGAAACCCGCTTTGAAAAAATTCAAACTTTTTGTGCACTTTTGTGCACAACAAACAATGAGATTGATTGTAGTGAAATTTATTTTTTTTTTTTGCTCCGAAGGTTTCGGAGTAATCGAAAACGCATTTCAAAAAAAGGCAGAATTCAGCAATTTGAAAGCACTAAAAGTACTTTTCCTACAACTACAAAGGACAAAATTGATTGTAATGAAATTTTTTTTGTAGCTTTTATAGTTACTCCGAAAATACAATATATTGTGCAGAAACCAAGCAAATGAAGTAAATTTTGGTTTTTTTTGTTGAAATATGTTTTAAATCGTTTGTAGTTTTTTATCCGAAAAAAAATTTTTTTTTTGCTCCGAAGGTTTCGGAGTAATCGATAACGCATGTCAAAAAAAGCCAGAATTCAGCAATTTGAAAGCACTAAAAGTACTTTTCCTACAACTACAAACGACAAAATTGATTGTAGTGAAATTTTTTTTTTTTAGCTTTTATAGTTACTCCGAAAATACAATATATTGTGCAGAAACCAAGCAAATGAAGTAAATTTTGGTTTTTTTTGTCGAAATATGTTTTAAATCGTTTGTAGTTTTTTATCCGAAAAGAAAAAAAAATTTTTTGCTCCAAAGGTTTCGGAGATATCGCCTAATGCACATCACGCTGGAACCCGCCTTGAAAAAACTCAAACTTTTTTTGCATTTTTGTGAACTACAAACGATGAGATTGATTGTAGTGAAATTCATTTTTTTTTTTTTGCTCCAAAGGTTTTGGAGATATCGCCTAATGCATATCACTCTGAAACCCGCTTTGAAAAAATTCAAACTTTTTGTGCACTTTTGTGCACAACAAACAATGAGATTGATTGTAGTGAAATTTATTTTTTTTTTTTGCTCCGAAGGTTTCGGAGTAATCGAAAACGCATTTCAAAAAAGGCAGAATTCAGCAATTTGAAAGCACTAAAAGTACTTTTCCTACAACTACAAACGACAAAATTGATTGTAATGAAATTTTTTTTGTAGCTTTTATAGTTACTCCGAAAATACAATATATTGTGCAGAAACCAAGCAAATGAAGTAAATTTTGGTTTTTTTTGTTGAAATATGTTTTAAATCGTTTGTAGTTTTTTATCCGAAAAAAAATTTTTTTTTTGCATCGAAGGTTTCGGAGTAATCGATAACGCATGTCAAAAAAAGCTG
>CAXKVI010000001.1:61622581-61719610 GCA_964058755.1 Campiglossa producta | reverse complement strand
CTACAATCAATTTTGTCGTTTGTAGTTGTAGGAAAGGTACTTTTAGTGCTTTCAAATTGCTGAATTCTGCCTTTTTTTGGCATGCGTTTTCGATTACTCCGAAAGCTTTGGAGCAAAAAAAAAAAATTTTTACTTCATTTGCTTGGTTTCAGCACAATATATTGTATTTTCGGAGTAACTATAAAAGCTACAAAAAAAAATTTCATACAATCAATCTTGTCGTTTGTAGTTGTAGGAAAATTACTTTCAGTGCTTTCAAATTGCTGAATTCTGGCTTTTTGTGACATGCGTTATCGATTACTCCGAAACCTTCGGAGCAAAAAAAAAAATTTTTTTTCGGATAAAAAACTACAAACGATTTCAAACATATTTCAACAAAAAAAACAAAAATTTACTTCATTTGCTTGGTTTCTGCACAATATATTGTATTTTCGGAGTAACTATAAAAGCTACAAAAAAAAATTTCACTACAATCAATTTTGTCGTTTGTAGTTGTAGGAAAAGTACTTTTAGTGCTTTCAAATTGCTGAATTCTGCCTTTTTTTGATATGCTTTTTTGATTACTCCGAAACCTTCGGAACAAAAAAAAATTTTGTTTCGGATAAAAAACTACAAACGATTTAAAACATATTTCAACAAAAAAAAACCAAAATTTACTTCATTTGCTTGGTTTCTGCACAATATATTGTATTTTCGGAGTAACTATAAAAGCTACAAAAAAAAAAATTTCACTACAATCAATTTTGTCGTTTGTAGTTGTAGGAAAAGTACTTTTAGTGCTTTCAAATTGCTGAATTCTGGCTTTTTTTGACATGCGTTATCGATTACTCCGAAACCTTCGGAGCAAAAAAAAATTTTTTTTCGGATAAAAAACTACAAACGATTTAAAACATATTTCAACAAGAAATTACCAAAATTTACTTTATTTGCATGGTTTCTGCACAATATATTGTATTTTCGGAGTAACTATAAAAGCTACAAAAAAAAAATTTCACTACAATCAATTTTGTCGTTTGTAGTTGTAGGAAAAGTACTTTTAGTGCTTTCAAATTGCTGAATTCTGCTTTTTTTGACATGCGTTTTCGATTACTCCGAAACCTTCGGAGCAAAAAAAAAATGTTTATCGGATAAAAAACTACAAACGATTTAAAACATATTTCAACCAGAAAAAACCAAAATTTCCTTCATTTGCTTGGTTTCTGCACAATATATTGTATTTTCGGAGTAACTATAAAAGCTAAAAAAAAAAAATTTCACTACAATCAATTTTGTCGTTTCTAGTTGTAGGAAAAGTACTTTTAGTGCTTTCAAATTGCTGAATTCTGCCTTTTTTTGACATGCGTTTTCGATTACTCCGAAACCTTCGGAGCAAAAAAAAAACTTTTTTTCAGATAAAAAAGTACAAACGATTTAAAACATATTTCAACAAAAAAAAACAAAATTTACTTCATTTGCTTGGTTTCTGCACAATATATTGTATTTTCGGAGTAACTATAAAAGCTACAAAAAACAAATTTCACTGCAATCAATTTTGTCGTTTGTTGTTGTAGGAAAAGTACTTTTAGTGCTTTCAAATTTCTGAATTCTGGCTTTTTTTGACATGCGTTATCGTTACTCCGAAACCTTCGATGCAAAAAAAATTTTTTTTTTCGGATAAAAAACTACAAACGATTTAAAACATATTTCAACAAAAAAAGCCAAAATTTACTTCATTTGCTTGGCTTCTGCACAATATATTGTATTTTCGGAGTAACTATAAAAGCTAAAAAAAAAAAATTTCACTACAATCAATTTTGTCGTTTGTAGTTGTAGGAAAAGTACTTTTAGTGCTTTCACATTGCTGAAACCTTCGGAGCAAAAAAAAAAATTTTTTTCGGATAAAAAACTACAAACGATTTAAAACATATTTCAACAAAAAAAAAAAACCAAAATTTACTTCATTTGCTTGGTACTGCACAATATATTGTATTTTCGGAGTAACTATAAAAGCTACAAAAAAAAAATTTCACTACAATCAATTTTGTCGTTTGTAGTTGGAGGAAAAGCACTTTTAGTGCTTTCAAATTACTGAATTCTGGCTTTTTTTGACATGCGTTATCGATTACTCCGAAACCTTCGGAGCAAAAAAAAAATTTTTTTCGGATAAAAAACTACAAACGATTTAAAACATATTTCAACAAAAAAAAACAAAATTTACTTCATTTGCTTGATTTCTGCACAATATATTGTATTTTTGGAGTAGCTATAAAAGCTACAAAGAAAAGTACTTTTAGTGCTTTCGAATTGCTTAATTCTGGCTTTTTTGACATGCGTTATCGATTACTCCGAAACCTTCGGAGCAAAAAAAAAATTTTTATCGGATAAAAAACTACAAACGATTTAAAACATATTTCAACAAGAAAAAACCAAAATTTACTTCATTTGCTTGGTTTCTGCACAATATATTGTATTTTCGGAGTAACTATAAAAGCTACAAAAAAAAATTTCACTACAATCAATTTTGTCGTTTCTAGCTGTAGGAAAAGTACTTTTAGTGCTTTCAAATTGCTGAATTCTGCCTTTTTTTGACATGCGTTTTCGATTACTCCGAAACCTTCGGAGCAAAAAAAAAATTTTGTTTCAGATAAAAAAGTACAAACGATTTAAAACATATTTCAACAAAAAAAAACCAAAATTTACTTCATTTGCTTGGTTTCTGCACAATATATTGTATTTTCGGAGTAACTATAAAAGCTACAAAAAAAAAATTTCACTGCAATCAATTTTGTCGTTTGTTGTTGTAGAAAAAGTACTTTTAGTGCTTTCAAATTGCTGAATTCTGGCTTTTTTTGACATGCGTTATCGATTACTCCGAAACCTTCGATGCAAAAAAAAATTTTTTTTCGGATAAAAAACTACAAACGATTTAAAACATATTTCAACAAAAAAAGCCAAAATTTACTTCATTTGCTTGGTTTCTGCAAAATATATTGTATTTTCGGAGTAACTATAAAAGCTACAAAAAAAAAAATTTCACTACAATCAATTTTGTCGTTTGAAGTTGTAGGAAAAGTACTTTTAGTGCTTTCACATTGCTGAAACCTTCGGAGCAAAAAAAAATTTTTTTTTCGGATAAAAAACTACAAACGATTTCAAACATATTTCAACAAAAAAAACAAAAATTTACTTCATTTGCTTGGTTTCTGCACAATATATTGTATTTTCGGAGTAACTATAAAAGCTACAAAAAAAAATTTCACTACAATCAATTTTGTCGTTTGTAGTTGTAGGAAAAGTACTTTTAGTGCTTTCAAATTGCTGAATTCTGCCTTTTTTTGATATGCTTTTTTGATTACTCCGAAACCTTCGGAACAAAAAAAAATTTTGTTTCGGATAAAAAACTACAAACGATTTAAAACATATTTCAACAAAAAAAAACCAAAATTTACTTCATTTGCTTGGTTTCTGCACAATATATTGTATTTTCGGAGTAACTATAAAAGCTACAAAAAAAAAAATTTCACTACAATCAATTTTGTCGTTTGTAGTTGTAGGAAAAGTACTTTTAGTGCTTTCAAATTGCTGAATTCTGGCTTTTTTTGACATGCGTTATCGATTACTCCGAAACCTTCGGAGCAAAAAAAAATTTTTTTTCGGATAAAAAACTACAAACGATTTAAAACATATTTCAACAAGAAATTACCAAAATTTACTTTATTTGCATGGTTTCTGCACAATATATTGTATTTTCGGAGTAACTATAAAAGCTACAAAAAAAAAATTTCACTACAATCAATTTTGTCGTTTGTAGTTGTAGGAAAAGTACTTTTAGTGCTTTCAAATTGCTGAATTCTGCTTTTTTTGACATGCGTTTTCGATTACTCCGAAACCTTCGGAGCAAAAAAAAAATGTTTATCGGATAAAAAACTACAAACGATTTAAAACATATTTCAACCAGAAAAAACCAAAATTTCCTTCATTTGCTTGGTTTCTGCACAATATATTGTATTTTCGGAGTAACTATAAAAGCTAAAAAAAAAAAATTTCACTACAATCAATTTTGTCGTTTCTAGTTGTAGGAAAAGTACTTTTAGTGCTTTCAAATTGCTGAATTCTGCCTTTTTTTGACATGCGTTTTCGATTACTCCGAAACCTTCGGAGCAAAAAAAAAACTTTTTTTCAGATAAAAAAGTACAAACGATTTAAAACATATTTCAACAAAAAAAAACAAAATTTACTTCATTTGCTTGGTTTCTGCACAATATATTGTATTTTCGGAGTAACTATAAAAGCTACAAAAAACAAATTTCACTGCAATCAATTTTGTCGTTTGTTGTTGTAGGAAAAGTACTTTTAGTGCTTTCAAATTTCTGAATTCTGGCTTTTTTTGACATGCGTTATCGTTACTCCGAAACCTTCGATGCAAAAAAAATTTTTTTTTTCGGATAAAAAACTACAAACGATTTAAAACATATTTCAACAAAAAAAGCCAAAATTTACTTCATTTGCTTGGCTTCTGCACAATATATTGTATTTTCGGAGTAACTATAAAAGCTAAAAAAAAAAAATTTCACTACAATCAATTTTGTCGTTTGTAGTTGTAGGAAAAGTACTTTTAGTGCTTTCACATTGCTGAAACCTTCGGAGCAAAAAAAAAAATTTTTTTCGGATAAAAAACTACAAACGATTTAAAACATATTTCAACAAAAAAAAAAAACCAAAATTTACTTCATTTGCTTGGTACTGCACAATATATTGTATTTTCGGAGTAACTATAAAAGCTACAAAAAAAAAATTTCACTACAATCAATTTTGTCGTTTGTAGTTGGAGGAAAAGCACTTTTAGTGCTTTCAAATTACTGAATTCTGGCTTTTTTTGACATGCGTTATCGATTACTCCGAAACCTTCGGAGCAAAAAAAAAATTTTTTTCGGATAAAAAACTACAAACGATTTAAAACATATTTCAACAAAAAAAAACAAAATTTACTTCATTTGCTTGATTTCTGCACAATATATTGTATTTTTGGAGTAGCTATAAAAGCTACAAAGAAAAGTACTTTTAGTGCTTTCGAATTGCTTAATTCTGGCTTTTTTGACATGCGTTATCGATTACTCCGAAACCTTCGGAGCAAAAAAAAAATTTTTATCGGATAAAAAACTACAAACGATTTAAAACATATTTCAACAAGAAAAAACCAAAATTTACTTCATTTGCTTGGTTTCTGCACAATATATTGTATTTTCGGAGTAACTATAAAAGCTACAAAAAAAAATTTCACTACAATCAATTTTGTCGTTTCTAGCTGTAGGAAAAGTACTTTTAGTGCTTTCAAATTGCTGAATTCTGCCTTTTTTTGACATGCGTTTTCGATTACTCCGAAACCTTCGGAGCAAAAAAAAAATTTTGTTTCAGATAAAAAAGTACAAACGATTTAAAACATATTTCAACAAAAAAAAACCAAAATTTACTTCATTTGCTTGGTTTCTGCACAATATATTGTATTTTCGGAGTAACTATAAAAGCTACAAAAAAAAAATTTCACTGCAATCAATTTTGTCGTTTGTTGTTGTAGAAAAAGTACTTTTAGTGCTTTCAAATTGCTGAATTCTGGCTTTTTTTGACATGCGTTATCGATTACTCCGAAACCTTCGATGCAAAAAAAAATTTTTTTTCGGATAAAAAACTACAAACGATTTAAAACATATTTCAACAAAAAAAGCCAAAATTTACTTCATTTGCTTGGTTTCTGCAAAATATATTGTATTTTCGGAGTAACTATAAAAGCTACAAAAAAAAAAATTTCACTACAATCAATTTTGTCGTTTGAAGTTGTAGGAAAAGTACTTTTAGTGCTTTCACATTGCTGAAACCTTCGGAGCAAAAAAAAATTTTTTTTTCGGATAAAAAACTACAAACGATTTAAAACATATTTCAACAAAAAAAAAAACCAAAATTTACTTCATTTGCTTGGTACTGCACAATATATTGTATTTTCGGAGTAACTATAAAAGCTACAAAAAAAAAATTTCACTACAATCAATTTTGTCGTTTGTAGTTGGAGGAATAGCACTTTTAGTGCTTTCAAATTACTGAATTCTGGCTTTTTTTGACATGCGTTATCGATTACTCCGAAACCTTCGGAGCAAAAAAAAAATTTTTTTCGGATAAAAAACTACAAACGATTTAAAACATATTTCAACAAAAAAAAACAAAATTTACTTCATTTGCTTGATTTCTGCACAATATATTGTATTTTTGGAGTAGCTATAAAAGCTACAAAGAAAAGTACTTTTAGTGCTTTCGAATTGCTTAATTCTGGCTTTTTTGACATGCGTTATCGATTACTCCGAAACCTTCGGAGCAAAAAAAAAATTTTTATCGGATAAAAAACTACAAACGATTTAAAACATATTTCAACAAGAAAAAACCAAAATTTACTTCATTTGCTTGGTTTCTGCACAATATATTGTATTTTCGGAGTAACTATAAAAGCTACAAAAAAAAATTTCACTACAATCAATTTTGTCGTTTCTAGTTGTAGGAAAAGTACTTTTAGTGCTTTCAAATTGCTGAATTCTGCCTTTTTTTGACATGCGTTTTCGATTACTCCGAAACCTTCGGAGCAAAAAAAAAATTTTGTTTCAGATAAAAAAGTACAAACGATTTAAAACATATTTCAACAAAAAAAAACCAAAATTTACTTCATTTGCTTGGTTTCTGCACAATATATTGTATTTTCGGAGTAACTATAAAAGCTACAAAAAAAAAATTTCACTGCAATCAATTTTGTCGTTTGTTGTTGTAGAAAAAGTACTTTTAGTGCTTTCAAATTGCTGAATTCTGGCTTTTTTTGACATGCGTTATCGATTACTCCGAAACCTTCGATGCAAAAAAAATTTTTTTTTCGGATAAAAAACTACAAACGATTTAAAACATATTTCAACAAAAAAAAGCCAAAATTTACTTCATTTGCTTGGTTTCTGCAAAATTTATTGTATTTTCGGAGTAACTATAAAAGCTACAAAAAAAAAAAATTTCACTACAATCAATTTTGTCGTTTGTAGTTGTAGGAAAAGTACTTTTAGTGCTTTCACATTGCTGAAACCTTCGGAGCAAAAAAAAATATTTTTTTCGGATAAAAAACTACAAACGATTTAAAACATATTTCAACAAAAAAAACCAAGATTTACTTCATTTGCTTGATTTCTGCACAATACATTGTATTTTCGGAGTAACAATAAAAGCTACAAAAAATAAAATTTCACTACAATCAATTTTGTCGTTTGTAGGTGGAGGAAAAGTACTTTTAGTGCTTTCAAATTGCTGAATTCTGGCTTTTTTTCACATGCGTTATCGATTACTCCGAAACCTTCGGAGCAAAAAAAAATGTTTTTCGGATAAAAAACTACAAACGATTTAAAACATATTTCAACAAAAAAAAACCAAAATTTACTTCATTTGCTTGGTTTCTGCACAATATATTGTATTTTCGGAGTAACTATAAAAGCTAAAAAAAAAAATTTCAATACAATTAATTTTGTCGTTTCTAGTTGTAGGAAAAGTACTTTTAGTGCTTTCAAATTGCTGAATTCTGCCTTTTTTTGACATGCGTTTTCGATTACTCCGAAACCTTCGGATCAAAAAAAAAATTTTTTTTCAGATAAAAAACTACAAACGATTTAAAACATATTTCAACAAAAAAAACCAAAATTTACTTCATTTGCTTGGTTTCTGCACAATATATTGTATATTCTGCACAATATATTGTATATTCGGTAGCTACAAAAAAAAAATTTTACTACAATCAATTTTGTCGTTTGTAGTTGTAGGAAAAGTACTTTTAGTGCTTTCAAATTGCTTGGTGTTTGCACAATATATTGTATTTTCGGAGTAACTATAAAAGCTACAAAAAAAAATTTCACTACAATCAATTTTGTCGTTTGTAGTTGCAGGAAAAGTACTTTTAGTGCTTTCAAATTGCTGAATTCTGCCTTTTTTTGACATGCGTTTTCGATTACTCCGAAACCTTCGGAGCAAAAAAAAAATTTTTTTTCAGATAAAAAACTACAAACGATTTAAAACATAATTCAACAAAAAAAACCAAAATTTACTTCATTTGCTTGGTTTCTGCACAATATATTGTATTTTCGGAGTAACTATAAAAGCTCCAAAAAAAAATTTCACTACAATCAATTTTGTCGTTTGTAGTTGTAGGAAAAGTACTTTTAGTGCTTTTAAATTGCTGAATTCTGGCATTTTTTGACATGCGTTATCGATTACTCCGAAACCTTCGATGAAAAAAAAAATTTTTTTTCGGATAAAAAACTACAAACGGTTTAAAACATATTTCAACAAAAAAAAGCCAAAATTTACTTCATTTGCTTGGTTGCTGCACAATATATTGTATTTTTGGGGTAGCTATAAAAGCTACAAAAAAAGTACTTTTAGTGCTTTCGAATTGCTTAATTCTGGCTTTTTTGACATGCGTTATCGATTACTCCGAAACCTTCGGAGCAAAAAAAAAATTTTTATCGGATAAAAAACTACAAACGATTTAAAACATATTTCAACAAAAAAAAAACAAAATTTACTTCATTTGCTTGGTGTCTGCACAATATATTGTATTTTCGGAGTAACTATAAAAGCTACAAAAAAAAAATTTCACTACAATCAATTTTGACGTTTGTAGTTGTACGAAAAGTACTTTTAGGGCTTTCAAATTGCTGAATTCTGCCTCTTTTGACATGCGTTTTCGATTACTCCGAAACCTTCGGAGCAAAAAAAAAATTTTATCGGATAAAAAACTACAAACGATTTAAAACATATTTCAACAAAAAAAAACCAAAATTTACTTTATTTGCTTGGTGTCTGCACAATATATTGTATTTTCGGAGTAACTATAAAAGCTACAAAAAAAAAATTTCACTACAATCAATTTTGTCGTTTGTAGTTGTAGGAAAAGTACTTTTAGTGCTTTCAAATTGCTGAATTCTGGCTTTTTTTGACATGCGTTATCGATTACTCCGAAACCTTCGATGCAAAAAAAAATTTTGTTTCGGATAAAAAAATACAAACGATTTAAAACATATTTCAACAAAAAAAACCAAAATTTACTTCATTTGCTTGGTTTCTGCACAATATATTGTATTTTCGGAGTAACTATAAAAGCTACAAAAAAAAAATTTCACTACAATCAATTTTGTCGTTTGTAGTTGTAGGAAAAGTTGTGAAGACCCCAAACCATAGGCCTTGGGGCCCTCACAAATAAGTATACAAAAACAAACTGAATTATATATTTTCTATGTACATACATTATACATTACCCTGTTTTCATGAAATACATACTTATAATTTATACATATTTATTTACATACAAAGTTAATATATTTGAATTATACTTGAGTTATATATTTTTACATACTTATAATAAATACGTATTTACATACAAATGTAACATATTTGATTTATACTTAAATTGTATACCTTTACAAATATATATACCCTTATATACCTTTACATACTTACAGTACAAAATTAAGTAATACAAAATAAGACCCAGCCTATTGTAAACATACATATACATACAAACATACGCAAGCAAGGAACGAAATGGAAAAGAATATTGCGCATGGTTGTTGTTAAGCTAGGATAGCAGTTAAGTCAAGAGTTATCGTTGTAAATAGCGGTACGCCAGCCGGCAAAAGTGTATAAAAGCGGCGGCAATTAGCATAGAGAGTCAGTTAGGGGCTAGCAGCCACGTAGTTAGGTATACAGTGAGGCGCGACAGCGATCACTACGGAGCAACCGGTGGTGATCACTCCAGTTGTTTAAGTAGCTAGGAGGGTGGAGGCGTGCAAACGATCCACCAGCGAAATGTAGTGACCACTTCCTTCGAAGGGAATCCGAGACAGGCAGGCTAAGTGAAATTAAGTAGCAAGGAGGGTGGAGGCGTGCAAACGATCCACCAGCGAAGGGTAGTGACCACTTCCTTCGAAGGGAATCCGAGACAGGAGGCTAAGTTAAATTAAGTAAATAAGTAGCTAGGAGGGTTGAGACGTGCAAACGATCAACCAGCGAAGGGTAGTGACCACTTCCTTCGAAGGAATCTTAGACAGGAGGCTAAGCTTTAGATTAAGACCTTTTCGTTTTAGATAAACCTCATGAATTTCCTATATCCTTAATCACACGAGTTATCATTTTTACTTTGTAAGGGAACGCATCGACCGAGTTATACCCTGGCTATAGATCCGGAAGACCGGGGTTCGTTACAAATGGCGTCCGAGCAGGGACACTTATAAAGGAAAACTGCTGGAGCACTAAATTACTGAAACGCTGGAGCACTAAATTTCTGAATCGCTGGAGCACTAAACTACTGAAACGCAGGAGCACTAACATATGAATCGCAGGAGCATTAGATAAACCAACATTTGGAACCGCAGGAGCATTTACCAAATTTGGAATCGCAGGAGCACTTACCAACACTTGAAATCGCAGGAGCATTAAATCACTGACACGCAGGAACAGCAAAACTAATTATGGTAAAGGTCACGTGGATATATTACCTCAATAAGGAAGATTTGGTGGCATACGCAAACGAATTTGGCTTCGAAAACACTGGAACAGTCGACGAACTGAGGAAGGAGTTCGTCAATTTCGTGAACCAAAACCCAACACACGAGAGCCGCTTCACAGAGTTGGAAGCGAAACACGCAAAAACGACGACTTCACTAGGCCTTCCCGGAGACGTAGGCAAGAGTAGGGTAAGCCCAAGTCGATCACCGACCCCCACCAACCTCCCCGGGGCCCACACAATAACAAACGCGATGGATCAAAATAATTCCATCCGCATTCGATACCGCAGGGTTGCATAATCGACCGCGTACGTAAGTGGGGAGTTAAGTATGACGGTAGAGGAGACCCACTGGCATTCATAGAGAGGGTCGAGGAGCTGGCGGAAGGATACGAGGTAGAGCAAAACCTACTACCACGAGCATTACCCGAGCTCTTGAAGGATCGCGCTTTGGTATGGCTACGCAACAACAACCGGCATTGGTTGCAATGGCTACAGTTCAAGCAGGACTTCCTCCGATTTTTTTTGAGTGGCAGATACTTCGAGAGGCTGGACGATGAGATACGCCAACGTCTCCAGCGGCCCAAGGAGATTTTCAAAGATTACGTTTTGGAACTACAAAGTCTGATGCGGCACGCCAACCTAACCGAAGAACAAAAACTGGACCGCATCTATCGAAACAGTCGTAGTGAGTATCAATTGTATGCTAAACGTAACGAGTTCACTACGCTCGACGAACTGGTAAGGCTAGTCGAGGATCTCGAAAATATAATTTCAGACAGAGAACAACAACGACCAATGGTGAGGCCAAATCCACAGCGACGCACCGAAGATCGCTACCCCCCCGCAAGGAGTGCCGAGGCAACAAGGAGAGAAGCTCACTTACGGCAACTACAAGAAACTGACCCACCAGGGGCACAGCAACGTTACATAGACCCGAGGAAAGCATGTAGACGATGTGGTGAGCAAGGGCATTTTTCGTACAACTGCCGGAAGGATCACCGACTATTTTGATGGGATTGTGGTAAATGCGGTGTACTTACACGAAATTGTTGTCGCAGATCGATGGGAAACGACCGTGGATCATACCAGAACCGAGGGGTAGGGTCCCAGGCAGCACAACCTCGGTAAGTTTAAATATTTTGAAACACACAGAAGGACGAGTTTTGGCAGAGGCAACAGTAGACGGCGAAGATGTAATGGAACAATAGACACAGGAGCAACCAGAAGTTTTGTGAGCGAGGCGTGGGCAAGGAACCTACGCACAAGGAATGTAAAACAAGTACAGAAACACGTGGTAATGGGCGATGGTAGACCAAGAACGATCATGGAGGCCGTAGACGTAGAGGTGAGAATTGGTGATAAGACTCATAGAGGAGAGGTACTGGTCCTCCCGGGGCTAGTCGATGACGTTATTATCGGAACAGACATACTGGCTGAGGCTAACATGACTCTAAGCTGCGGAGGTCACTCTTTAACATTACAAGTAAAGGAGGTAACACGAGAGATAGTCGAATGTACATCAATAATGGAGAGCAATAAAATATACCAAGGCAACAATCAGGAGAACACCATAAGTTTATTAGAGGTGTTCGCGGAGCGAAATAACAATAAGGTAAATAATAATCCAAACGAAACTTTAGGAGAATCATGTCCACTAGATGAAGAAACAGAAAGAATAAAGGCGTTCCTTGAGGATGAATTACGACAATTCGATAAAATGAGCGGAACGTCAAATATCGCAACACACAGGATAGTAATGCGGGATGATCGCCCCATTAAACAGAGATACTTCCCACGTAACCCTAAGATGCAAGAAACAATTAATAAAGAGATCGACGAACTACTGGAGAAGAAATGTATAGAACCGTCACGGAGTCCACACAGCGCCCCGATAGTATTAGTAAAGAAGAAAAATGGTAAATGGAGGTTATGTGTCGACTATCGGCAACTGAACGCAAGATCAGTCCCTGATGCATATCCTCTCCCACGCATACAGCACATTCTGCATCGGTTACGAAGTGCGAAGTTCATAAGCAGTTTAGATTTGAAAAACGGATACTGGCAAATCTCCATGGAGGAAGAGAGCAAACAATACACGGTATTTACAGTACCAGGCCGAGGATTATTCCAGTGGCGGGTTATGCCATTCGGCCTGCATTCCGCACCGGCAACCTTTCAGAGAGCGTTAGATCACGTTATCGGCCCCGAACTCGAACCGCACGCATTCGCGTACCTGGATGACATAATCATTACAAGTTCTACGCTGGAAGAGCACATAAAACACCTCACCGAAGTGTTTGACCGACTCAGACAAGCCAATCTTAGAATAAACCCGGAAAAATGCGAATTTTTCAAAAAGCGGCTGAAGTACCTCGGCCATGTGGTAAGTGAAGGTGGAATACATACTGACCCTGATAAAATTTCAGCAATCAGAGAGCTAAAGGCTCCCACAACCATACGAGAGCTAAGGCAATTTTTAGGCGTCGCATCCTGGTACCGACGGTTCGTATCAGACTTTTCGCGCATAGCCAACCCCCTGACAACCATGTTAAAGAAAGGCAACAGATGGAAGTGGTCCGAAGAGCAACAGGAGACATTCGAGACACTAAAACATGCACTTACGGAAGCACCAGTACTGGCATGCCCAGACTTCACGCAAAAGTTCACGTTACAAACAGACGCAAGCGATCTTGGATTAGGAGCAGTTCTTACACAAGAACTAGAAGGCGAAGAACGGGTGATTGCGTATGCTAGCCGCCGACTAAACAAGGCAGAACAAAACTATTCACCCACGGAAAAGGAATGTCTGGCCATTGTATGGGCCATTCGAAAGATGACACCGTTCTTAGAAGGATATAAGTTCACAGTAATTACCGACCACTTATCACTGAAGTGGTTAAATGCAATCGAGAGTCCATCCGGACGGATAGCAAGATGGGCTTTGGAGCTACAGCAACACTCGTTTGACATTCAGTACCGCAGGGGCAAACTGAACGTAGTCGCAGATGCACTTTCGCGTCAACCACAGGACGCGCAACTCTGTGTACTGGGACAGACAAAGGAAATACCAGCCTGCAAATGGCTGCAAATAAAGAGAGAAGACGTGCAAAGAAATCCGGAAAAGTTCCCGGATTACATAATCGAGAATGGTGAGTTGTATCGTCACTTCACATTTCAGGTAGACGAAGACGACGCAATTCCATGGAAGCTCTGTGTAGGGAAGCCGAGTAGAAATAGGATACTCCAAGAAGTTCACGACAGTCGGACATATGGGAATACGGAAGACGATAATACGAGCAGCTAATAGATATTATTGGCCTGGGATGGCCAGAGACATAAAAAGGTACGTACGACAATGCCCAACTTGTCAGATATATAAGCCTTGTCAACAGCAAGCCGCGGGAAAGATGCTGACCCAAATCGCAGAAGAACCTTGGGCTACAGTGTGCGCAGACTTCATCGGGCCGCTACCACGATCGAAGCACGGTAACACCATGGTACTTGTTTTCCTCGACCGTTTTTCAAAGTGGGTAGAAATCATTCCCCTCCGGAAGGCGACGGCAAATAGCCTTAACAAAGCATTTAGAGAAAGGATATTGTCCAGATTTGGAATACCGAAGGTTATAATCACAGATAACGGAGCACAATTCACAAGTAAACAATTCAAGAAGCTCCTAGAGGATTATGGAGTAAAACACCAGTTGACCGCACCTTACACGCCACAGGAAAACCCAACGGAGAGGGTCAATCGAAATATAAAAAGAATGATAGCACAATTTACAGGAAAAGAGCAGCGAAATTGGGACGACCAATTGCCGGAAATCATGCTGGCGCTGAACTCAAGCGTATGCGATGCAACCGGGTATAGCCCCGCCTACGTAGTACAAGGACGAGAACCACGAATACCGAGCACGCTCTATGACGAGAAGACGTTTGGAACAGGTGGGAAAATGACAGCCCCAAACGAGAAAGCGTCAAAAATGAGGGAGATATTCGAAATGGTACGACGAAACCAACAGCGAGCATCAACGGAACAAGCGAGGTACTATAATTTGCGCAGAAGGAGATGGAATCCAGCGATCGGAGATAAAGTTTTGGTAAAAGAGCACAACTTGTCCAAGGCTGTGGACCGTACCGAGTCACAAACTTTGTATCACCAGTAATCGTCGAACTAGATAAAACGCATCAAGGCAAAAGAAGAACCGCACACGTAAGTGAACTAAAACAATTTTTTGAAGAAAATCCAGATGATGACGGATCACGAGATCAGGGCGAGACCCTCCCTGGGCATCCATCAGAGCCTAATCCACCGCATTCCGGGGATAGGTAAACTTCGGCTTAGTCCAAAGTGTGACAACTCGGCGATCGCCAAGTGGGAGTATTCGCCAACCATGAAGAAGAATAAACACGAAGAACATAGAAAATTTTCCGGAAAGCGCATGGAAGAAAAAGCACGAAGATCGAATTTACAAACAGTCCTAACAAGCCACCACGTAACTATTATATGCACACCCTAATGTTACTAATAATGTTCTTTCACAGAAAAAAAAGGGAAACGCCAAAGCACCCGAAAAACCAACAGCAACAGTGAGAACCACTGCAGGTAAACGACAAACAAGAGAGTGAGATCAAGAGCGCGTGGGAGACCAACAAGCACACTAAGCCAGCAACAGCCACAACTAACGAAGCAGGCAACCTAAGCACGGGGAAAATTTTGCACGATCGTACAAAAGGATTTGCATACCATTCAAAAGCAAACCGCAACAATGGAAGGTCGAAGCGAATTTTCGGGTGATAATGCAACGAGGGCAGCTTTCGCATACGGCTGCGCCGCATCAACAGCGAGGAATTTGAGCCATACGCTTCTGGCGAAGAGGGGAGAAACGAAAATGAAGAAGACTCAAGCAACCAGGAGCGGCCTATTGAGACCACAAGCGAGGCCGCCACAGAAGAGTTCGGCCAAGACGACAACAGGAGTACCCAATCAGCGGAAAGTGACACTCCCATAAGCCTCCGGTCAGACGAAAGTAACGCCGAAGAGATCTCGTCCGACGACTCATCCATCATCATCCTGTCAGATGAAGAGAGCGCCAACGAAGAGAACGAGGCAATGGTAAAAACCAAACCGCGAGGCGAGCCGATAGGTAGAGTGGACGTGACGCAGGTACAACACAAGCGTAAGGGCGACGGGTACATTGAGTATTTCAGGCAGGTGGGCGTGAAGGTACGCATATACCGCGATGACGTAGAACCAGACACCCCGCCCCCACCGAAGTTATATCTACGTGATACAGCCGCAGTGGCGACAAGCGAAGAAGATGTGCACGCAGTGGCTACAGCAAACGTAGAAGAAGGCAACACGGCCGAAAGGGAGACGACAGACGGCGACGCACTCAGCCTATGCACCGACAACCAATGGGTGGATAACTGGCTCGACGACGTTATCAATACCGAGCCAGAGCCGATCAGCCCCGACGCCGTCGAAGAAATCGAAAAGTGGCTATTCCAGGGGTTGAGTGCAACCGAACAGACGGCCGAACCACCAGCCTAACCAACAGCAGAGGTACGAAATTTTAGTGGCATCGAACCATTGCCTGAAGAAGTAACAAGCGCAATAAGAGAACACCAACATGCCGGAACACGGAAAACATTCCAGATACATGTCCGAAACACGGCATTCAGAGTCCGCATAAACCGCGGCGGCATGGCAACAGTGACAGTCCGGGGAAGTAACGGGGGAATGTGAAGACCCCAAACCATAGGCCTTGGGGCCCTCACAAATAAGTATACAAAAACAAACTGAATTATATATTTTCTATGTACATACATTATACATTACCCTGTTTTCATGAAATACATACTTATAATTTATACATATTTATTTACATACAAAGTTAATATATTTGAATTATACTTGAGTTATATATTTTTACATACTTATAATAAATACGTATTTACATACAAATGTAACATATTTGAGTTATACTTAAATTGTATACCTTTACAAATATATATACCCTTATATACCTTTACATACTTACAGTACAAAATTAAGTAATACAAAATAAGACCCAGCCTATTGTAAACATACATATACATACAAACATACGCAAGCAAGGAACGAAATGGAAAAGAATATTGCGCATGGTTGTTGTTAAGCTAGGATAGCAGTTAAGTCAAGAGTTATCATTGTAAATAGCGGTACGCCAGCCGGCAAAAGTGTATAAAAGCGGCGGCAATTAGCATAGAGAGTCAGTTAGGGGCTAGCAGCCACGTAGTTAGGTATACAGTGAGGCGCGACAGCGATCACTACGGAGCAACCGGTGGTGATCACTCCAGTTGTTTAAGTAGCTAGGAGGGTGGAGGCGTGCAAACGATCCACCAGCGAAGGGTAGTGACCACTTCCTTCGAAGGGAATCCGAGACAGGCAGGCTAAGTTAAATTAAGTAGCAAGGAGGGTGGAGGCGTGCAAACGATCCACCAGCGAAGGGTAGTGACCACTTCCTTCGAAGGGAATCCGAGACAGGAGGCTAAGTTAAATTAAGTAAATAAGTAGCTAGGAGGGTTGAGACGTGTAAACGATCAACCAGCGAAGGGTAGTGACCACTTCCTTCGAAGGAATCCTAGACAGGAGGCTAAGCTTTAGATTAAGACCTTTTCGTTTTAGATAAACCTCATGAATTTCCTATATCCTTAATCACACGAGTTATCATTTTTACTTTGTAAGGGAACCCATCGACCGAGTTATACCCTGGCTATAGATCCGGAAGACCGGGGTTCGTTACAAAGTACCTTTAGTGCTTTCAAATTGCTGAATTCTGGCTTTTTTTGACATGCGTTATCGATTACTCCGAAACCTTCGATGCAAAAAAAATTTTTTTTTCGGATAAAAAACTACAAACGATTTAAAACATATTTCAACAAAAAAAAGCCAAAATTTACTTCATTTGCTTGGTTTCTGCACAATATATTGTATTTTCGGAGTAACTATAAAAGCTACAAAAAAAAAATTTCACTACAATCAATTTTGTCGTTTGTAGTTGTAGGAAAAGTACTTTTAGTGCTTTCAAATTGCTGAATTCTGGCTTTTTTTGACATGCGTTATCGATTACTCCGAAACCTTCGATGCAAAAAAAATTTTTTTTTCGGATAAAAAACTACAAACGATTTAAAACATATTTCAACAAAAAAAAGCCAAAATTTACTTCATTTGCTTGGTTTCTGCACAATATATTGTATTTTCGGAGTAACTATAAAAGCTACAAAAAAAAAATTTCACTACAACCAATTTTGTCGTTTGTAGTTGGAGGAAAAGTACTTTTAGTGCTTTCAAATTGCTGAATTCTGGCTTTTTTTGACATGCGTTATCGATTACTCCGAAACCTTCGGAGCAAAAAAAAAATTTTTTTCGGATAAAAAACTACAAACGATTTAAAACATATTTCAACAAGAAAAACCAAAATTTACTTCATTTGCTTGGTTTCTGCACAATATATTGTATTTTTGGAGTAGCTATAAAAGCTACAAAGAAAAGTACTTTTAGTGCTTTCGAATTGCTTAATTCTGGCTTTTTTGACATGCGTTATCGATTACTCCGAAACCTTCGGAGCAAAAAAAAAATTTTTATCGGATAAAAAACTACAAACGATTTAAAACATATTTCAACAAGAAAAAACCAAAATTTACTTCATTTGCTTGGTTTCTGCACAATATATTGTATTTTCGGAGTAACTATAAAAGCTACAAACAAAAATTTCACTACAATTAATTTTGTCGTTTCTAGTTGTAGGAAAAGTACTTTTAGTGCTTTCAAATTGCTGAATTCTTTTTTTGACATGCGTTTTCGATTACTCCGAAACCTTCGGAGCAAAAAAAAAATTTTTTTTCAGATAAAAAACTACAAACGATTTAAAACATATTTCAACAAAAAAAACCAAAATTTACTTCATTTGCTTGGTTTCTGCACAATATATTGTATATTCTGCACAATATATTGTATATTCGGTAGCTACAAAAAAAAAATTTTACTACAATCAATTTTGTCGTTTGTAGTTGTAGGTAAAGTACTTTTAGTGCTTTCAAATTGCTTGGTGTTTGCACAATATATTGTATTTTCGGAGTAACTATAAAAGCTACAAAAAAAAATTTTCACTACAATCAATTTTGTCGTTTGTAGTTGTAGGAAAAGTACTTTTAGTGCTTTCAAATTGCTGAATTCTGGCTTTTTTTGACATGCGTTATCGATTACTCCGAAATCTTCGGAGCAAAAAAAAATTTTTTTTCGGATAAAAAACTACAAACGATTTAAAACATATTTCAACAAGAAAAAACCAAAATTTACTTCATTTACTTGGTTTCTGCACAATATATTGTATTTTCGGAGTAACTATAAAAGCTACAAAAAAAAATTTCACTACAATCAATTTTGTCGTTTGTAGTTGTAGCAAAAGTACTTTTAGTGCTTTCAAATTGCTGAATTCTGCCTTTTTTTGACATGCGTTTTCGATTACTCCGAAACCTTCGGAGCAAAAAAAAAATTTTTTTTCATATAAAAAACTACAAACGATTTAAAACATATTTCAACAAAAACACCAAAATGTACTTCATTTGCTTGGTTTCTGCACAATATATTGTATTTTCGGAGTAACTATAAAAGCTACAAAAAAGAATTTCACTACAATCAATTTTGTCGTTTGTAGTTGTAGGAAAAGTACTTTTAGTGCTTTCAAATTGCTGAATTCTGGCTTTTTTTGACATGCGTTATCGATTACTCCGAAACCTTCGATGCAAAAAAAATTTTTTTTCGGATAAAAAACTACAAACGGTTTAAAACATATTTCAACAAAAAAAAGCCAAAATTTACTTCATTTGCTTGGTTTCTGCACAATATATTGTATTTTCGGAGTAACTATAAAAGCTACAAAAAAAAAAAATTTCACTACAATCAATTTTGTCGTTTGTAGTTGTAGGAAAAGTACTTTTAGTGCTTTCACATTGCTGAAACCTTCGGAGCAAAAAAAAAATTTTTTTTCGGATAAAAAACTATAAACGATTTAAAACATATTTCAACAAAAAAAAACCAAGATTTACTTCATTTGCTTGGTTTCTGCACAATATATTGTATTTTCGGAGTAACAATAAAAGCTAAAAAAAAAAAATTTCACTACAATCAATTTTGTCGTTTGTAGTTGTAGGAAAAGTACTTTTAGTGCTTTCAAATTGCTTAATTCTGGCTTTTTTTGACATGCGTTATCGATTACACCGAAACCTTCGGAGCAAAAAAAAAAAATTTTTCGGATAAAAACTACAAACGATTTAAAACATATTTCAACAAAAAAAAACCAAAATTTACTTCATTTGCTTGATTTCTGCACAATATATTGTATTTTTGGAGTAGCTATAAAAGCTACAAAAAAAGTACTTTTAGTGCTTTCGAATTGCTTAATTCTGGCTTTTTTGACATGCGTTATCGATTACTCCGAAACCTTCGGAGCAAAAAAAAATTTTTATCGGATAAAAAACTACAAACGATTTAAAACATATTTCAACAAAAAAAAACCAAAATTTACTTCATTTGCTTGGTGTCTGCACAATATATTGTATTTTCGGAGTAACTATAAAAGCTACAAAAAAAAAATTTCACTACAATCAATTTTGACGTTTGTAGTTGTACGAAAAGTACTTTTAGTGCTTTCAAATTGCTGAATTCTGCCTCTTTTGACATGCGTTTTCGATTACTCCGAAACCTTCGGAGCAAAAAGAAAAATTTTTTTCAGATAAAAAACTACAAACGATTTAAAACATATTTCAACAAAAAAAACCAAAATTTACTTCATTTGCTTGGTTTCTGCACAATATATTGTATTTTCGGAGTAACTATAAAAGCTACAAAAAAAAAATTTCACTACAATCAATTTTGTCGTTTGTAGTTGTAGGAAAAGTACTTTTAGTGCTTTCAAATTGCTGAATTCGGGCTTTTTTTGACTTGCGTTATCGATTACTCCGAAACCTTCGATGCAAAAAAAAAATTTTGTTTCGGATAAAAAACTACAAACGATTTAAAACATATTTCAACAAAAAAAAAACAAAAATTTACTTCATTTGCTTGGTTTCTGCACAATATATTGTATTTTCGGAGTAACTATAAAAGCTACAAAAAAATATTTCACTACAATCAATTTTGTCGTTTGTAGTTGTAGGAAAAGTACTTTTAGTGCTTTCAAATTGCTGAATTCTGCCTTTTTTTGACATTCGTTTTCGATTACTCCGAAACCTTCGGAGCAAAAAAAAATGAATTTCACTACAATCAATCTCATCGTTTGTAGTTCACAAAAATGCAAAAAAAGTTTGAGTTTTTTCAAAGCGGGTTCCAGCGTGATGTGCATTAGGCGATATCTCCGAAACCTTTGGAGCAAAAAAAATTTTTTTTTTCGGATAAAAAACTACAAACGATTTAAAACATAAAAAAACTCAAATTTACTTAGTTTGCTTGGTTTCCGCATCATCAGTTGCTAGTTTTCAACTAACCATTGCAACTAGCTCCTGTAAGGACAATAATGGCGACCTGGTAACCGACGTACAAAGTGTACTTAAATTATGGAGGGAGCACTTCTCCTCACTGCTAAATTGCGAGGGAGGCGTCGAACCCGATACCCCAATCCCTGACGATGGAAAAGTCGTCCCACCACCTGACTATGATGAAGTGAGGATAGCTATATCCCGGCTCAAAAACAACAAAGCGCCTGGAAAAGACGGACTACCCGCCGAGCTGTTCAAACACGGAGGCGAAGAGCTGGTAAAAAGCATGCATCAGCTCTTATGCAGAATATGGTCAGACGAATGCATGCCTCCGGATTGGAATTTAAGTGTGCTTTGCCCAATCCACAAGAAAGGCGATCCCGCTAACCGCACCAACTACCGCGGAATTAGTCTTCTTAATATCGCATATAAGGTTCTTTCTAGCGTGTTGTGTGAAAGGCTGAAGCCCATCGTAGACAAACTGATTGGACCTTGTCAGTGTGGCTTTAGACCTGGTAAGTCTACCATCGACCAGATTTTCACGATACGCCAAATCCTGGAGAAGACCCATGATAAGAGAATCGACACTCACCATCTCTTTGTCGATTTTAAAGCCGCTTTTGACAGCGTAAAAAGGAGTTGCCTGTATGCCGCCATGTCTGAATTTGACTTCCCTGCAAAGCTTATTCGGCTTTGCCAAATGACGTTGAGCAATACCAACAGCTCCGTCAGAATCGGGAAGGACCTCTCTGAGCCATTTGAAACCAAACGAGGCTTCAGACAGGGCGACTCCCTTTCTTGCGATTTCTTCAATCTGATGCTGGAGAAGATAATTCGAGCAGCAGAGCTAAACCGCAATGGTACAATCTTTTACAAGAGCGTGCAATTGCTGGCGTATGCCGATGATATTGATATCATTGGCCTTAACAACCGCGCCGTAAGCGCTGCCTTCCCTGGACTGGATAAGGAAGCGAAAAAAGTGGGTCTTGCCGTGAACGAGGACAAGACGAAGTATTTGCTGTCATCAAAGAAAGAATCGGCGCACCTGCGCCTTGGCAGCCATGTCACTGTTGATAGTTACAAATTTGAAACTGTGAGGGACTTCGTCTATTTGGGAACCAGTATCAACACCGAAAATAATATCAGTCTAGAAATCCAGCGGAGAATCACTCTTGCCAACAAGTGCTACTTTGGACTGAGTAGGCAATTGAGAAGTAAAGTCCTCTCTCGAAGAACAAAGATCACGCTCTATAAGTCTCTCATCATACCTGTCCTGATGTATGGCTCAGATTCATGGACAATGTCAAGAGAAGATGGGATGGCCCTTGGAGTATTTGAGAGAAAAGTTCTCCGGAAGATTTATGGCCCTTCCCGTGATGCCAACGGCGAGTATCGAAGGAAATTTAACGATGAGCTGTACGAGCTCTACGCAGATCTGACCATAGTCCAGCGAATTAAAGCCCAAAGACTCCGCTGGCTGGGCCATGTTATGCGAATGGACAAAGAAGCTCCAGCACAGAAGGTTTTCCTATCGTCGCCTGAATTCGGCAGCAGAGGAAGGGGGAGGCCTCGACTGAGATGGAAACAACAGGTGGAGGATGACTTGAACTCCCTTGGGGTTTCCATTTGGCGTCGGTTATCGCTAAAAAGGAATGACTGGCGTGCTTTGATACGAAACGGCCAAAATCGCTTAGGCGGTTAAGCGCCAATAAATGATGATGATTAAAAACAACAAACAAATAAATATTTTAAGCGACTAATAAGGTGTTTTATTTTGTATGTCTAATAGTTAAAGTCGTTTAGCGTTCAATAGTAATTTTTACATAATGTATATTATATATAAATGCGCAAACATAACAGCTTTCTCCCTTTTTTGCAATAACCACAATTCTAAGGTATATAAAATTTGGTGTGTATCGATATGTCTCGCCGAGCAGGATGTGCGACAACAAACCAAAAATTTAAAAAAATTAATTATAATATGATTTGAAAATCACACCACTACAAGTGCTATACACGCATTCGCTTTATAGAGCCGCTGTTATGGGTGTATGTAGGTATGACCACTTGCATTGTTGTGTTTGCATTCATTGCAGTAGGGTGAGTTGTTTTGTTGGCAGCAATAAGATAACATGAGCCAGCGCGTTAAATTTATTGAGCTTAGTTACAAACAGTGTTTACAAAAACAAAATCTGTGCGTGGGGATTCAGAAAAGCAAATGCTTTTGAAAAAAAGCACAAATAAGCTAGATCATGCACAAGGCCCTTCGTGGCTAGACTTAGTGAAATAAAATAAAATGGAAAATTGATAAAATTAAAAAAAAAGAAAAATCAGAAATGGAAAAGTGATTGAAATTAAAAAAAATAAAATTTGTTGGAAATGAAAGGAAAGGGAATAATATAATGGACTGGATAAGGAAGCGAAAAAAGTGGGTCTTGCCGTGAACGAGGACAAGACGAAGTATTTGCTGTCATCAAAGAAAGAATCGGCGCACCTGCGCCTTGGCAGCCATGTCACTGTTGATAGTTACAAATTTGAAACTGTGAGGGACTTCGTCTATTTGGGAACCAGTATCAACACCGAAAATAATATCAGTCTAGAAATCCAGCGGAGAATCACTCTTGCCAACAAGTGCTACTTTGGACTGAGTAGGCAATTGAGAAGTAAAGTCCTCTCTCGAAGAACAAAGATCACGCTCTATAAGTCTCTCATCATACCTGTCCTGATGTATGGCTCAGATTCATGGACAATGTCAAGAGAAGATGGGATGGCCCTTGGAGTATTTGAGAGAAAAGTTCTCCGGAAGATTTATGGCCCTTCCCGTGATGCCAACGGCGAGTATCGAAGGAAATTTAACGATGAGCTGTACGAGCTCTACGCAGATCTGACCATAGTCCAGCGAATTAAAGCCCAAAGACTCCGCTGGCTGGGCCATGTTATGCGAATGGACAAAGAAGCTCCAGCACAGAAGGTTTTCCTATCGTCGCCTGAATTCGGCAGCAGAGGAAGGGGGAGGCCTCGACTGAGATGGAAACAACAGGTGGAGGATGACTTGAACTCCCTTGGGGTTTCCATTTGGCGTCGGTTATCGCTAAAAAGGAATGACTGGCGTGCTTTGATACGAAACGGCCAAAATCGCTTAGGCGGTTAAGCGCCAATAAATGATGATGATTAAAAACAACAAACAAATAAATATTTTAAGCGACTAATAAGGTGTTTTATTTTGTATGTCTAATAGTTAAAGTCGTTTAGCGTTCAATAGTAATTTTTACATAATGTATATTATATATAAATGCGCAAACATAACAGCTTTCTCCCTTTTTTGCAATAACCACAATTCTAAGGTATATAAAATTTGGTGTGTATCGATATGTCTCGCCGAGCAGGATGTGCGACAACAAACCAAAAATTTAAAAAAATTAATTATAATATGATTTGAAAATCACACCACTACAAGTGCTATACACGCATTCGCTTTATAGAGCCGCTGTTATGGGTGTATGTAGGTATGACCACTTGCATTGTTGTGTTTGCATTCATTGCAGTAGGGTGAGTTGTTTTGTTGGCAGCAATAAGATAACATGAGCCAGCGCGTTAAATTTATTGAGCTTAGTTACAAACAGTGTTTACAAAAACAAAATCTGTGCGTGGGGATTCAGAAAAGCAAATGCTTTTGAAAAAAAGCACAAATAAGCTAGATCATGCACAAGGCCCTTCGTGGCTAGACTTAGTGAAATAAAATAAAATGGAAAATTGATAAAATTAAAAAAAAAGAAAAATCAGAAATGGAAAAGTGATTGAAATTAAAAAAAATAAAATTTGTTGGAAATGAAAGGAAAGGGAATAATATAAAATAAATAAAAATGAAACAAAATGAAATAAATAAAAGTATTAAATTAAGAAAATAATAGGAAAGGAAAGGGATGGATAAAAGGAAAATAAAGGTAAGTTAAGGTAAGGAACGGAAAATATGACAGAAAAATCAAAGGGAAAGGAAAGGAATGGAAAAGAAAAATGGAAGGGAAGAAAGGAAATGTAATGTAGGTAAAGCAGTGGAAAAGAGAAGCAAAAGGAGAAAGACAAAGAAAGGAAAGAAGAAAAAAATAAGGGAAAGAAAAGGTAGCGAGGAAGGTATGGAAAATAATTGAAAATAAAAAGAAAGAAAAATAAAGGAAAGAAAGGTAATGAAAAGCTAAAAAAAAAAGGAAATGAATGAAAGAAAAAGAAAAGCAAAGGAGTTGCGGAAAGGAACAAAAGAAAATAAGGAAACGGTAGGAAAGGAAAGGTAAGAAAAGGAAAGGTAAGGAAACGAAATGACAGGAAATTTAAGAAAAAAAGTGAAAGAAAGTAAAGGTAAGAAAAAAATAAAATAAAAGAAATGAAATGAAAAAAAATGAATAAAATGAAAGGAAACTAAAGCAATCGAAACGAAAGGAAAGGAAAGAAAAAGAAAATAAAAGGAAAAAAGGAATGTAATGGAAATGGAAAGAAGGATCAGGGTAAGAATATAAAAGAAACGAAAAGAAAGAAAAATAAAAGAAAAGAACAGAGAAGAACAAAAAAGAATGAAAGAAAGAAAGAAGGGAAATAAAATGAAATGAAAGAAGAGAAAAGGAAATAAAAGGAAAAGAACGGAGAAGATAAGGAAAGGAAATAAAAAGGAAGAGAAGGAAAGAAAAGCAAAAGAAATAAATTGAGATGAAAGGAGAGGAAAGGAAAGGAAATAAAAGCAAATGAATGCTAAGGAAAGGAAAGGAAAGAAATACGTATGAAGACGACCTAAGAAGAATAAATAATTATCAACATTGAAACTATATTACTGAATGGTGTAAAGAGGGAGGAAAAGGCAAAATGAATAGGAATGTATAGAAACCAAAAATATACAAAATATGGAAAAGAAAGGAAAATTTAAGAAATAGCGAGAAGGTAGGAAAATAAAATAAGGTTTTGTGGTTGAATTTCAACCACTGGGCGAACTCTAGTTATAGTAAACAAAACAACTCTCGTTTTCAGCAACAGCAATCAATGCAAGCTTTCATGACTACACACACAATTGCAATGAATGCAAACACAACAATGCAAGTGCTCATACCTACGTACATACACACATAACAGCGGCTCTAATGCGTGTTTAGCATTTCATAATATAATTAATTTTTTAAAATTTTTGGTTTGTTGTCGCAAACCCTGCTCGGCGAGACATATCGATGCATACCAAATTTTATATACCTTAGAATTGTGGTTATTGCAAAAAAGGGAGAAAGCTGTTATGTTTGCGCATTTATATATAATAGATAGATAAGGCCTTATTACACCGCGACCATTAGTACGATCTATTGTGTGACCTATCAGCTTATTGCTGTATGCGGAGGCTCTTTATAAATTTGAGCACCTCCTCAGGTTTTTTATTCCATATTACGAGCGGAGAGAGAGAGTGACCCCACCTAGGTAGCAGACTCTCTTTCTTGCTAACGCAATGCATTCGCAGAGTATGTGAACCGGCGTTTCAACGTCCAGTGCGCAGAACCGACAAATTGTTGTATCTGACAGATTCAGCTTACTCAGGTGATAACGCAGACCGCAATGTCCCGTAAAATACCCAGTGAGGGTTCTTAGATCCACCCTCCTTAGATTAATGAGCCTGGCTGATGCTCTTTGTGAGGGTTCTATAAAGAGTTTGGCCTGCCTCTACCCTAGGCTGCTAAGCCAATGCTGCCTAAACTGTTTATTTTCCCAGCTGCTTATGGTCTCCTTTACGTGGGCCTTCGTGAGTCCACAAAAGGGCTCCGGACCATAAAATGCTGTTAGAGCACCATGTTTTGCCAGGTGGTCTGCTTTTTCGTTGCGTCATGCCCTTCATGCCCTGGGACCCAACCTAACAAAACTTTGTTTTTGGCTCCGAGATCATTAAGGACTGCGATGCACTCATCGACAAGCTTCGAGGTTATAGTGTAAGACTGCAAGGCACGTGGGCAGCCTGACTGTCCGACATAATGTAGATTCGCCTATAGGATAGTCTTCTTCGGAGGCATTCTCTGCCACACAATTCTATTGCGTGGATTTCCGCTTGAAAGATAGTGGGGTAGTTACCCATCGGTACCGATTTTTTGTAATTTGGTCCATAGATACCAGCTCCCGATTTACGATCTTCCAGCTTCGATCCATCCGTATACCAAATCTCCGAATCGTATTCAGCATAAGGATACCCTGTGTCCCAGAGCACTCGATCTACGATCGAAACTTCAAAGTTTCGCATGATCCTGGGCGTAGGAGTTATTGCATCACTTACTTGCAATATAGGACTATTTATGAAATTCTTGACTATCTTCATATGTCCTGCAATATTTCCGATTTTTAGGGACGGCTCTAACATAGAAAGATTTCTTCGCCTCGTGAAAGGCACCAAGACTGTTTTATTTGGGTTGATAGATAACCCTTTGTTAGTGCCCCATCTTTCAATGATGCGCAGGGCTTGTTGCATGCGATCGGATATTGTTTCTTCATGCATTCCTGTTACGCAGACTACTAAGTCATCCGCATATCCCTGTACGTCAAAGCCATTGCCCTTCAAAAGATGAAGAAGTTCATCTATGACTATGGTCTACAGTTAAGAGCTTTGAACCGTTTAAGGCTGCCGGACCGGACGGGATTATCCCCGCGCAACACATTAACACGCTGGAGACATCATCCAAATGCTAGTATTTCTCAGGGTTGGGCATAGTGCACTAAAAATTAAGTGCACTACGGGTTTCACTAGCACTATTTTTTTAGTGATAGTTAAAATCGAATTTCACTACCACTTGGAAATTTCACTAAATTACCACCAAAATTAGGGAGCCTGGTCGATAACCCCATGTTTGCTACTTACCTTCATATGTAATATAATGGTTTATAATTTTATTTCATATAAATAAAAAAATGCAAAAAATAAGAAAGTATATAAGTGTTTAAATGTTTAAACTTCTAGTTTTTCAATTTTTATTTGCCTTCTTTAATACAAGCATTTCAAAATTATTGTCAGTAAGATTTTGCCTTTTAGATCGATTAATGATTCCTGCAAAGGAAAACAGTCTTTCTACTGGCGCAGAGGAAGGAAGAGGGGTGTTGTATTTTAAAACATCTTTCTTATTATAGGAAAGCGGCGTAAAGCATCAATGTTGCTATCATCCTCATTCAAGTAGGAATCGACTTCCGTTGCTATAGCTCCGCCATGTGAGCTTGTACACTGACTTGTATCTAAAAAAATAAGTTACTATAAACAGTACATACTTTGGCTTTAACAATCAAATACCTTTAGGGTCGTTGTCAAATTCGAGAAATCGTTTAGTAGCACGCATGGAAGTTTGCGAATTATTTTCTTCCTGAACGGATTTTTTTTTAAATTCCGTCGCATATACTTTCAATTTTTCCCGAACATGGTCTATGGTGTATGTATTAGCACTTTCCATTAAGACCTTGCAAAATTGTAATTTTATTTCGGGAATTAGGGTTGCGGCAATAACTGCATCCCAGGAGTCAGCATGCAAATAAAAGTATTTTTCAAATCTTTCAAGTAGTTTTGATTCCATTTTACCATTAATTTCCGTGAGAAATTTTAGATTTTCGGAAGCTAAACGCGATAGCGTTGCAAAAAGAAAACAATAACCTGGAAAAATGTTAAAAAACTGTTGGTTTTACATGAACATTTTTCTATGTGAAAGAAGAGCACTAAATTGTTTGCGAAATTTTTGTACTAGTCGTTGTCGAGTAATACGACCTCAAACATACAGACAGACAGCCAGGCAAAAATTCTAAAAATGGTTGATGAAAAATGAAAATGCTGAGACGCTATTGAAGTACCTACTGTAATAATAAGTCAAATCTCTTGTTTTGCAACCCCGAAATTTTCGGGACTCAAAATGGGGAATTTGCATCCCTACTACAAACTTAAAAAATAGCAAAACAACTTTGATACAAATAATTCATTAAAAACAAGAGTTCTAGTAAAAACAGTTAGTTTGCAAATGCAAAGCTTTGGCAAGTGTACATACGTATAACACTGTACGATTGATCTCAATTGTATCGTGGGTATATAAATATATGGCTGGTTTCTCTTATTATTTCTAGCCTCTTTGACATATGTAGGTATGCTTATACAAACTTTTATTAGCGATATTTACTGCTTTTTCGTGCATATATGTACATACGTACTAGGGCACCTTACTAAAAAATCTGTATTGTCGGTAACAGTAGCACTATTAGGTACTAGACGACAAATCATATGGGATATCAAAACAAACTTTTAGTAAAATATCATAGCTTAAAACAAACTTAGTGATAGTGCATTTTTAGTTAAAATAAAGTATAGTGATAGTGATTTTGAATTTTCACTAACACTGAAAAATTAGTGATAGTTAAAATGAAAATTCACTATCACTAATTTTTTAGTGCAGTGAAAATTCAAAAACACTATCACTAAAATTTTAGTGATAGTGATTTTGAATTTTAACTATCACTGAAAAAATAGTGGTAGTGCATTTTAGTGGTAGTGCGAAAATGCCCAACCCTGGTATTTCTCTATACAGCCTGCCTGGCTCTCAACTACATTCCGTGCTCCTGGAGACACGCCACGGTAGTGTTTATTCCTAAGGCTGGAAAGGCCTCCAACTTCGAGTCAAAGGACTACAGACCCATCAGCCTCGCGTCCTTTGCACTCAAAACTTTCGAGAGGATAATCAGCGACTACCTCTCCACTACTACTGATAGCAACCTTATCTCCAGCTATCAGCATGCTTACACCAAGGGTAAATCAACAGAAACTGCGCTTCACAGCCTAGTCTCTATCATTGAAAAATCGTTGGGTGAGAAGGATTACTGTATTGTGGCCTTCCTTGACATTGAAGGGGTTTTTAACAATATAAGTCCGGAGGCTATTAACACCGCTCTTACTAATCTGGGTATAAGCAGATCCCTAACTGTACTAATCGATCAACTACTACGGGGGAGGAAAATATCTTCATCAGTTGGCACGGTTGATTTATCATGCTGTGTCACAAGGGGAACGCCTCAGGGTGGAGTTCTCTCCCCGCTTCTATGGAACCTCACTGTCAACTCGTTGCTACGAGACGCATGCTGGGGGGGGGCGGGAAGATAGTGGCATATGCAGACGATTTAGCCATTTCGTACAGGGGCAAATTCCCACAAACTCTGTGTGACTTGATGCAAATAGCTCTGCGTGAAGTCTCGTCATGGTCCTCTCGTTGCGGACTTAGTATCAACTCGAGAAAAGTGGAACTCGTTCTCTACACCAACCGGTACAAAATACCTCCGCTGGACCTACCAGAACTTAATGGCGTGAGCCTGAACTTGGCTGATAAAGCCAAATTCTTGGGCATAGTTCTGGACAGGAAGTTAAACTGGAAGGAGAATATTCTTCAGCAAATATTCTTAGGCAAAAAGTGGGGTCTCAGCCCAAAAATATGCAGATGGATTTACACTGCAATTATCCGACCTATCATGCTATATGGAGTCGTGGTGTGGTGGCCTGCGCTGAGCAAGGCCACAAATCGGAATCTGCGAGGTAAAGTCCATAGATCTGGGATGATCTGTATAAGCGGATCGCTAAGAACAACGCCCAACGAAGCTCTTCAGGCCATTCTAGGCATTCTGCCACTCGATCTGGAAGCATACCAGGCAGTAGAGGCAGCGGCTCTGCGCCTAAGGGAAACGTCTGGCTGGGGCGCAAGCACAACTGGACACTCCAGTATTCTAGGATCTGACAGTTTTCTCCCTCTGAGCACTGATCGATGTGCGGCCACAACAGTCGGAGACAGCGATTTGGACAAGTAAACGCGCTATCGGCGAGGACATCGTTATTTTCAGCGACAGCCAGGCGGCCATCAAAGCTCTTGGCTCTTATTCGTTCAACTCTGAACTGACGCTCAGCTGTCGTCGATCTCTTCAAGAGATGACACAACAGAACCGCGTGAACCTCACATGGCTCCCGGGACACCACAGGGACATTGGGGGAAACTGTAAGGCAGACGAACTTGCCAGGCAGGTTCTTCGGGATAAAGAGCGCTTAGGTATGCCGTTTGCCACATGCAAACTAATGCTGAAGGAGTACACACTCCGTCAAGCCAACGAAAGGTGGCAACAATCCCCAGGGTGCCGGACAGCGAAACAAACCTGGCCAAAATGGGATCATACAAGATTTAGAGGCATTCACGCCCTAAGAAGGAGAGAAATTTCCATATTAATAGGTGTTCTAACTGGGCACTGCCTTATTGGTAGGCACGCAGAAAGGCTAGGTGTGCCCTACCGACGATGCTGTAGGAGCTGCAAAGATGATGAGAAAGAGGAAACGGTGAAGCACCTCATCTGCAGCTTCCCGGCTTTAAGCGGCGCGAGAACGCGCTTTTTGGGAGTTCCCTTTCTGGATAGCCTAAGCCAGATCGCAAAACTGGACATAAAGGACTTGATGGCCTTCATAAAGTCATATAAGTGGTTCGAGGAGGAGTAACGGTGTCGGTTTAGGAGTGTCAGTCCCGGGATTCTGCTATGTGGAAAATCCCAACAAAATTTTCTCCATTCCCTTTAGGAGAAAGGAACTGAGACTGATTGGTCGATATGACGATGGCAGATTTTCCGGTTTCCCTGCTTTCGGTATAAATACAACCTTAACCTCTGTCCACCTGTTGAGAATATATCCTAACAGCAGGGATGCTCTATATAAATTTGATAGGACTGGAGCTGTATAGTTGATTCCTTGCTGCAATAGACAAGGATAGACCCCATCCGGTCCTGGAGATTTGAAAGGACTGAAAGTCGATAAAGCCCATTGGACCTTGTTAACAATGGTTAGCTTTGTCGCCAGGCTCTTTTCTCTACCACTAATTGTTGGAGAATTATCTACTACGGCATGTGAGTGTTGATAGTCTGGTATACAGTCCGGAAAGTTTCACGTATTGCCGGTTCTGCGAGAACGGTATTTGTACTTGTACATTACCCTTCGTACCGAAACGACCCGAGTTGTTTTTTTTTATTATGACTCGGCCAAGAGCAATATATTTCGAAGTGACCCTATCTAACGCGTCACGATTCCCTCACCACAGTAGCAAGCAAAAGTAGCAAGCAAAAGTTTGCATGTGTCTTCCGGCTGCTTCGTGTGGCTCCCATCTGAGTTCTGCAGAGTACCAATGACGTTGCTATGGCCTCTCGCAAGGGCTTTTTGGAGCCGCATTGCCGTATGGAGATCTTTAATATTTTCGCAGTGTTCTCTCCACCTTGCCCTCTTAAATTTTCTAAGTTCTCTATTATAAGATGTTAGAGCATTTCTATAGGAGACCCGGTCTCCAGTGTCTTTAGCTGCATAAAAAACTGCCTTCTGCCTTGATATCTTAATTGTGCAAGCTTTTTGTTCCACCAAGGAACGTCACGTTTATACGTTGTTTGGCTTGGGGACAACTCTCGCAGAAAGCTGTTGTGATATTTGAGTTAAGCCGTTCTGCTTCTCTCTCGAGCTCCCGCCCCGTAGTTATTGGTTTGTTCAAGCAATTGCCGCGCTCTTCCATGGTAAAGCGAAATAGTTCCCACTTCGTTTTTCTCGGATTTCTGAAAACGGACTCATGGTCAGAGAAGTGACCCATGTCGAATACAATATGTTTGTGGTCCGACATTGTTTCCTCCCCTGAGACGTGCCAATTTGTGACAGCGAAGGCCATATTTTGGCTGCATAAAGTACACTCTAAACTTTTTTGTTGAATTTTACAGCGATGATATCAGTAAATTTTTGTTGACTCTCTCACTGTTGCTTGAAATTGCAATAATTTCTGTTTATTTTCTGCTTTAAGTCGCAAAAGGAATAAATTTAAACACAAATTACAGCAAACTTTCATTTCACAGCTGAAAATGAACATAAAATTGCGCAAACTTTTTTTTGCGCACAAAAAATACGAAATAAACAAACCCTTTGTTGCGTGAAGCTGAAGCGCACAGTCAAATATGCGTAATTCCTCTCAGCAAGCGCTTGTTGATTAGCGCTCTCTTTTCTCATTTCAGTTGAAATAAGAATTTCAGTTGAAAGTGTTGCGCTAGCGTGGCGCAAAAGAAAGAAAGTATAATAATAAATAAATATAGTAAAATAAATAATTATAAATAAAATATTGTTAGTGATAAGAAAAATGTTTAAGTGCAATATATGTAAAAGTGAATTTGCTATGTAAAAGTGAATTTTGCTAGTTTTCATCCTTTATATATATATATATATATATATAGTCCTTCATTTTAATGTATGAATACATGTATTTTCTTATTGTTAACATGAAATTAAATACTTTTGTTAATTTACTATATTTTCTGTTGTTTTAATAAAAAAAATAAAATAATTTTCATCCTTTATAACCTTCAAATTCCAGCAATAATTTAATTCTTTTCACAAATTTCGTTATTTTTTTTTGAAGTATGTGTACATATAAGTAAAAGAAGTTATTCTTGCTGGAATTTGCAATTTTAATGGTGGCCCATTTTGACTGTGAGCTACTGTATATTTTCAAATTAAACATTTTTGGCTTTAAACATAAAAATAAGTGAGAGAGAGCGCGTAGAAAGCGCTGCAAATTTAAGCAGCTGTGTGTGTATGGAATTACACATTTTTCGCTTTAATCAATCAACAAAAAAATGCGTATATTAACATGCGTGAATTTAGACATAAACAGTCGGTAAAGTGTTGCCTACCATTATCGCTGTAAAATTCAACAAAAAAGTTTAGAGTGTAAGGTCAAGAACCTCACCTCTAATAGCGTTAACAAAAGTGGGTTCATTACCACGGTTCGTTATACTGATATTGTGACTACTAATAAACTCCAGGAGATGCTCCCCCCTGTTATTTATATTCGTACTACCCCAAGCTGTATGGTGGGAGTTTGCGTCAAAGCAGAGGAACCATGGGATACCCTTCTGTTGGCAATACTCAATGAGAGATTTGGATTCAGCAGTTGGGGCTGTTTCCTCCTCAACCGGAAAGTAAACTGATGCCAAAATGGCCTCTTTTTCACCTCTTGATGTTGGAATTTTTGCCCAAACTGCAACCAAATCAGCTGTCATGAACAGCGTTGCCACAAGCTCAATTTTTTTTGTATCCAAAAGTGTATCCATCCTGACAAAAATGTATCCACATTTTTTACTAGCAAAGAAACATGTACACTAGGGTGATTCAAAAAATGTCGACTTGTTCTTAGGCTCTAAAAAGTTAGGTATCGATGAGAAAATAAGCCAAGCAAAAAAAGGGCTGTAACTTAACCCTTATTATTTTTTTTCACCCTTTTTTAGTTAAAATGTATGGGAAAGAATAGGTTTTTTTTAAAGTGATTTTTCTCAGGTGATTCAAAAAAGGTCGACTTGTTCTTAGGCCCTACAAAGTTAGGTATCGATGAGAAAATAAGCCAAGCAAAAAGTTAGCGCTGTAACTTAATCCATAGGGGTGGCTATTTTTTCGCCCTTTTTTATGGAAAATGTATGGAAAAAAAAGGATTTTTTTCAAAGAGATTTATCTCATAATATTTGAAATGTTTTTCAAAAAAGGAGAGATAAAAATGAAAGATTTTTGTACTGTGGCACACACATACACAGTAACACACACAAAAATTTAAAAAATTATGAGAAAAAACACTTTGAAAAAAATCTCACTTTTTCCCATACATTTCCCATACAAAAGGGTGGAAAAAATAGCCACCCCTAAGGGTTAAGTTAAAGGGCTAATTTTTTGCAAAGCTTATTTTCTTATCAATACCTAACTTTTCAGGGGGTATGACCGAAAAAAACAAATTCTTTTTATTTGAATCACCCTAATGTATAGCTTCTTGGATTTTGTTCGTTTCTTTGAAAATACAAAACGATTGTTGGAGCTGTTAAAAATGTATCCATTTAAAACTTTTTGTATCTTTGTATCCATTGACTTAAAATGTATCCAAATGGATACAATTGTATCCAAACGGCAACCCTGGTCATGAACTGTAGGAGCGGAACAAAATCCAGTTTCATGTTTAGAAGCATCGCCGCCCTGGGACGGGAACCGGTGGCATATATTAATTTACCGTCCGTACTGCTTAAACCTTTTACAGAACCATGTAAAATCCATGGTTCTTGAATAAAGGCCACTCCCAGACCTTCTCTGCTGAATCTTCTGCTAAGAACATCCGAAGCTGCCTTGGCATGGTGAAGATTCACCGGGAGGCATTTTTGACGCCTCGCACTGCGAGAGTTTGTTGGGAAGGCTGACATTATAAAGATTTTTTGCGGGCCCTTTCCGCCAACGATGACTTTAGGTTGCCGCTGATCAAAGCATCCCCGTTAGATGCCTGACTTTGGCCCATTTTTTTCGACTCCGGGTCTAGAGTTCTCACTAAGTAGAGGGCGTTGGAGTTTCGATAATTGTAGCTTCTGCTGTGGACTCCAGCTGAAGCTTAGTTTGTACATCATCCAAACCTTGGGTCACCTCTGCCGGTTTTGAGCTGCAGGCTGTTTGTTCTACAGCCTTCTTTTCTACCGCAACATTTTCATCAGTGCCGCTGGCTTCATCAGCTACCCGGGGCAGAGACGGTTTGGTTTTAAGCCGCAGTTTCACTTTGGCATACGCCAAACTATGTATTATTATGGTGACGGATTGTTTCAGCTGACACCGGATCTACAGCTATTGCTATTTCCGCCACTGTGGCCCTACTTGTCCGATTGAGGATTCTCCAGTATCTGGTGTCTAGGGCCGGGTTTTGAACAGAAATAACTCTGAGAATATGCTCGTTGGGCGGCCGCCGTGGTGTAGAGGTTAAGTGTTCGGCCTTCTACACCAAGTCGTGGCGGTTCGATGCCCGGCAAAAGTACCATCAAAAATTATTTAGAAAAAGAATTTTTCTAAACGGGGTCGCCCCTCGGCAGTAGTTTGGTAAACTCTCCGGGTGTATATCTGCCATGAGAAGCTTCTCAGCAAAAAATTCATTTGCTTTGCTAGTGCCGTTCGGAGTCGGCAAAAAGCTGTAAGTCCCGCCAACTTGTAGGAAAAACTCAAAAGCAACACACCACAAGTTGGAAAGAGAAGCTCGGCTAAAAATCTCGTTAGAAGTTATGATAACCTGTTGGTATATCGCCGCCACTGGTTTTTTTTTTTTTTTTATATGCTCGTTTGAGGGGCAATCGTCCTCTTTAAAATACCCGACAAAGATAATGCGGCGGGGTACTTCCGCATCCGAGACTACCTTCAGTTTCGCCCCCTCCCAAGGAACTAGTTGTGGGACGATGTCTTTTAACCACTCTGCAGTATTAGAACCATCCAAGACAATTGAAAGCCATCCTTGGGGAATCGCGCAGCCCGTGAAGCGAGGACTAATAGTGCCAACTTGAAGTTTAAACACTTCATTCAAAATGGCCCTCATTATGATCTTCAGTTGTTCAGAAGACCAGATGGTACTAGGATAATCCTGTGGGATTATGCCCAGCTTAATAGTGGTCAGGGCATCTCTAAAAGATCCCGATGACACACCGTCACGATAAGCCGCGGTTACTAAGGCACTGGCTGCCTCTCAATCAAGAGGAGGCTTCTGCCTTGTCCTCTTTTGGAAAGTTGGTGGGGACGTACTATTGGATCGCCCCCTTTTATTGGTCGCCTCCCTTTGTGCCGGCGTTTGGAGCTGTTTGGCAATTTCTAAGGCGGTTTCGTATCTGACACCCTTAGCCAGGAGTTTCTTAAGACCCTTACGAGCGGCACCATTCAAGTGCTTACCAACATTTCAGTATAATGGGGGGGCCTATTCAGCCCCACCATGCCTGCGGTTTCAGCTTTTGATTCGGTATCAACCGAAAGGCCAGATCTGGCCTGATCACTTGAGAGCAATTCAACTTTATCATCAGCTGGGACATAGCCTCCGATATCCCAGTAAGACTGATTACAACCAGAGGGCGCCAGGTATCTGGAGGCCACCGTTATAAGACACACTAACGTAGTGCCATTCATCCCATGAGCACGGTACGGATCACACTCGGGATTACGGGTTTTATTGAGTTGTCCTCTCTTTGGATTTTAGTTGCCTTTTACGACAGGCATACCTACCGCGGGCATATTCTAGAACCCCAACCCGCAGGGATAAAGGCAGAACTGGGGGATAGTAGACTTACCGGGTCTTCGATGGGCTTCAACCTTTCGAACAATACGCTTGAAAGAACCTTATATGCGATATTTAGACACTGATCCCGCAGTAGTTGGTACAGTTAGCGGGATCGCCTTTCTTGTGGATTGGGCAGAGCACACTTAAGTTTAAATCTGCAGGCATGTACTCGTCCGACCATATTCTGCTCAAAAGCTTATGCATGCCTTTTATCAGCTCTTCGCCTCCGTGTTTGAACAGCTCGACGGTAGTCCGTCTTTTCCAGGCGCTATATGAAACAATTTTTCAAAAGACTTCACAAAGACAGTGAGGCCTTCCTACATCTGAAATTAGAAGATTAAAGAAGGTACTTATAAAGATTCTCCTCCCTTTACTATTTCAAAAAAAGTATTATCCAAATGTATTTATTACGATAATGAATTGCAGGCATTTTCGTTGGACCACAAATTCGTAAGCTTATGGTAGATGAAGTTTTCGTTGAAAAATTTAACCAAGTAGAGAAAAGAGCTTGGCTTAGTTTTATTTATTTATGTAAAAACTTTCTTGAAAACGTGAGAAGTGCTAACTATGTTGAGGTGGTCCATGTCTATAAAAATTCATTTTTTGCACTCCCATTTGGAATTTTTCCCAGAAAATCTCGGTGAATTTAGCGACGAACAAGGATAACGTTTTCATCAGGAGATATTGACGATTGAAAAACAGTTTGCAGGAAAGAACCAAGTGAGGATGTTAGCTAATTACTGCTGGTCACTTATACGTGAAATTGATGATTCGTCATTTAAACGAAAAAGATCAAGAAAACGTTTCTAACTCGAACCAAACTCGAACCTATTTTGAAAAAGTAAAATTTTTCTGTATACAAAGAACCATTGTTTATCCCTACTCCCCCTTTTCTCCAAAACACTTCCGAATGGTTACAGCCAAGTCTTTGCAAAAGTACCATCATCGAGTGGCTTACCTTTCTTAGCCAACGCAGAGCTTATCACGAAGTAAGTCTTTACCTCAACTTCCAACCCAACCTAAAAACTTAACATTCATATATACGTGCTGTTCGATCATCCTCTGTACTAAAAGTGAGTGCTTCGCCGTGCGACACACCCTCACCGTACGTGTGTTGAACATTGTTTATCCCTACTATAGTTTGGCAACTTCTTTTCTTCTTCTTACGAATTTGAGTGGAAGGCACTGGCTGAGTGAATCCAAAAGAAATGGAATGAAGGAAAAGTATGTAGCCCAATAAGCTATTTTATTTGATATCAATCTGAGACGCATTTGAGATGAAACCTTAAACGTCAATTCTCACTTTTTGAAAACTTAATATCAATCAATCAATTAATTTTCGATTTAGTGATAAACTACCAGTAGCAGATCAACTTTTTTGCTAAATGAGTATTAACTTGAGGTATAATTAAATATAAAAATTATACTATAAATGTCCGGCAGTTTCTACCTTCACAGTTTTTATACATACGACCCCTTTACCATTCCCTAAAATAAGTTTTGTCCAAATCGTGGTACATTATTGGCCCTCATTATTTACCAAACGTTTGAGAAAATATTTTCTGTTCTTATGGGGAATATGCTGTGCGTGTGTATTAGTGTGTTTTTTGCGAGTTACGCTACTATATAAGGTATACAATGCAAAGAACAATGGAATCAATAAAAATAATATAATGAGTTTTACTGCTGAAATTCTTGTTTGAAAAAAACGTTGTAACTTCGTCAATTTTTAGCATTTTTCAATAAATAGAGTTTAGTTTTACTGAGAATTAATAGTAGAACAATAATATTTGTTTTAACTAAAGCATGTTTTTCGAATTGTACCAAAAAATATGGCGTCAAACTCGAAAAAACGAAAAAAAATTTACGAAAATTTCAGATTTATGTGCAAAAATTTCTTCTTATACCTTATAAAATTACGAATTGCTGTTTATATATTAAGAATACCATTATTTAACTTTACAAAACCGTTGGAAAAATTAAAATCGGTTCAAAAATGGCCCCTCTAGGAATTTTTATGTGCCGACAAACATGAAAAAATGGTTTTTAACGATAAAAAAAATTTTAGGGTACAGGCGATTTTTCAAATACCGTTTCGTGTTACATTCGACTAGATAAACAATCTTAGCTAGGTCGCATGAGAGTGTTTTTTCACTGTAACACTGTGTAATTTAACATTCATTTGATATGCTGTCGCTTGGCTTGTAATACCGCGTAAAAGCCAAATGCAATACAGCGTATATACCAAAATTTCAGAAATCGAGATATTGTTGCCCTGTCCCATATACAACGGTCTTTACGTGTAAACGCAAAAGCATTGCCACTTTTACCAACAAAACCCTTGAAAACTCACAGTTGGTTAACTGCAATATTATCTATCGACCCCTATACTTTATTTTTAATTTGGGAGTTGGAGCTATTCTGAATGTATGCCGATTTTCATACAAGCAAAAAAATGTTGGTGTGAAAACAGCACTTCAAGGCGCTGCTGTATATATAAACTAAAACAAGTGTTTATTTTTTAGTTATTTGACTCCTTTTTGGTGCTAAAATAACAAAAAAAAAAATAATAATAAAAATAAACTATTTATACCACATTTACTCACGTTGCCTCACAACACTGCCATATTGCCTTCACTGCGAGTCGAACTAACAATTATTAACTGCTGAACGGAGCTGTCCACCATTAGGCTACCGGGTACTTATGATTGCCGACGAGAAATTGTAGCTTTGTTCTGAAAGGTAGCGAGGAACAGCTTTTATGGATTTACATCACACTTTTTCCCTTTACACCATTTTTGTGTAGCAAAAGAACGTTGACACCAAAATAGTGTTAGTTTTACACCAAAAAAGTGTAGACCTTGCACTTCTTTTTTTTTTGGGTGTACATTACTTTGGTGCAGTGCAATAAGGCACGAGGAAATAGCGCCCGCGGGCAACGTGCCACGGTACGAAACTAATGTAAAATACACTAAGAAAGGTGTTCTGCACATAAATACCATGGATATCGCTACAATACTTTATACACGATTCAGGTAACCACCCGGACTTGACATGGCGTAGCCCAGGGTTATTTATAATAAGCGCGACCGAAGGCCGCCTACGCAGAAGGACTTAGCATGCAACATTGTGAACAACATGACAGAAATGTCAAAACACACTTCCACGTCAAATCAAAATTGTCAAAACACACATCCATGTCAAAAATCTGGGTTGATATTGTTACCTTTGTTTCTTGAAATCTCCAGCAAAGAACTGTCAGCAGAAGAGAGTCTTGTAAAAAGCTGTCAAAATCTCATTTCTGCTAATTTTTCGTCGAAAAGGGTTCAGCAGAAACTAGCAGACAAAACAGCGGTTACGTTGCTGATTTGCTAACAATTTGAATTTACATTTTTTGTTGTTGTTTTGCTATGTTACCGATCCGCTGTTCCTGCTTGCTGGTTTCTGCTAAACGAAAAATCTCCAGCAATAACTTGCAGCGAATTGGCGCTCTCTCTCTCAGTTAAATGTCAAAAAGCTGCTGAATTCGCTGCTAATTTTTTCAAAGAACACTTTTTTAGGAATAATTATTCATAATTAGCAGGAAAGAAACAAAGTTGTTGTTTTCGTTGCGCTCGGGTTTTGTGCAGCACCGAATATCAATGAGACAGGTTCTTGTTTGCACAAAAGTGTTGCTGTGTTGCACAACTTTTTCACTCCAGCTTTTAAGCGAATCTTTCAGATTATACTTTTATTATACTTTATATCAAAGAAAAAAAAACACAAAATAAAAAAAAACTTAAAACTAGTAAATTTTATTTATTTTACAGAAAAAATTTGAGGTAAGTATCTTCGAAAAGGGAGTGTAATGGGGTGTGGTTGCTGAGTGACCGCGCTCAATCCCGACTCTTGCGTCCTCGTTCGTGCACTCTGGGCAACGTTGAGCTACCCCGGGGGGGCCACTCTGACATACTTGGTTTAAGGGCTCACCGGGGTCTATTTCGCAGCGTCTGTACACCAAGAGGTGCGGCTGTAAGCGGGCGTCTGTCTTGAAGCAAGCGGCTCGCTATATAAATGTGCAAAACTTTTCCCTCCCAATCCAGGGTGTTATGCGATACCGTGCCCATTGGACGTTTGCAGCCGGGAGGCAAATCGTGGCTGTAGTCGAACGGAGCCTCACTGATACCGGGCCGCCTCAGGGAGTAACTATGGTCTTACCGCGGTATGGGGCTCTGCCGCGGCGGACGACACACTTCCCCTTACACTACCCTTGACCCTAAGCTGGCCTTGTCCGGCGAGGGGTCGTACGAACAAGATGAAGAACACACAAAATACAAAGCAATTAACGACTTCGTTTACTCCGCAGCAGAGAAGAACTATGCTGGAGCAAGCGAAAACACAACGCCGGAGGACAAACTCCGCCTCAAAGTTAACTGGGAGGCCGACAGCGATGGAAACTACGGGTCAGTCATCCCCCAAACTGCTATCAAGTAAGAGTGACTTGATGGGAGCAAGCAACAGTGCGGCTGCCTACGCAGTCAAGCAGAAAACGGCGGAAGCTAAACTTCCATCAGGCGCTGGTACGAAACCCAATCTCTTCACATCTGGGGCAATGGTCTCACGACCTGGTTTCAGAGTTTCGAAAGAGAAGGAAGACGCCGCAAAGGGAGAGACCGCGATGGCAACTACGAGTCTGAATCCCCCCCAAGAGGCATCTCCCCGACGCTCTGCGTACTGGGATAAAAGAAAGGCCGCAAGGATCCTTAAAAAATATGAGGGAGCATCGCAGGAGAAGCTGTCGCCGGAAGAAAGGAAGATAGTGGAGGAAGCGAAAGCTCTGATACCAAATTTCCAGAGGCCCTATGTGCCTAAGAGGGTGAACGGTAATCCCTTCAAACGCCAGAGATCGGACGGAGAGGTAGACCCCCATCCGAAGCGGCATCAGGTCAACCCCGTAGTGGGAAAACTCAGCTTTGCTGAAGTAACCAAGGACAGAATCCTTATAGGTTTCATTGACCGAGGTAACGACCGTTGGTCCATCCCCAAAGACCAGTGGCTGTATGTCCGGAATGAAATGGGCAGGGCCCTCCTCCACTTAATGCGTGAGTCTCCGGGTAGTCCGCCGCGAGGTACTGACGCGGGCTGGCACCAAGGTCAGATCAAAATATTCGCGTGCGAGGATGCAAGAACTGTCGCACTGTATAAGGCAGCAGTTGCAAGACTGGGTGAAGTCTATCCAGGGGCAAGACTAGATGTCGTCGACTGGAAGGACATTCCTGCTCGGCCAAGGGCAAGGGCATGGATTCCTGCCGTCCCTGCAGAACCCGAGAATATTCTTGAGATGCTGCAGGTCTGGAATCCGTCTCTCCCGACGCAGGATTGGGGCGTCAATCTGGTCGATGATGTGGTTGGGCCCAATAGACAGGTGGTTATCACTCTGAATAAGGAGGCGCTCGAGCCCCTTAAACGGTGCAACGGACGAGTGCATTACGGCTTGGGTCAGATCGTGATCCACGTATACCGTGGCGATGCACAGCGCGCTGCTATTCCGGACGCTCCGGAGGACTCGGAGATCGAGGCATCGGAAGGGGAAGCAGAGGAGTCCGACGCGGAAAGTATGTTATCCGCCACGTCAAATTGCGATGGTGCTGCGAACAACTCGGCGTTAGAAGAAAGCCTGCTTGACGAAGAAGGCCTCGACGTCACGATCGTGGCTAAACCTGAGCACACTAACGTTGATGCTGCTTCAGACAGCAGGGTTCCCGTCACGCCAAATCGTGCAGGTGCTCTGAACAACTCCTCGTTGAGAGACAGCCCCCGGAACAGGCCAGACCTCGATGACACGCTGGCGGCAGGGAAGTCTGAGCTCTCTCATGTTGGTGGTGCTTCAGATAAATCTGCACAAATCTAAGCAGCCTCGGCTGTTTTAAGCAGTCGCCTTTCTAAAGGCGACGTAGACGTGGTCCTTATCCAAGAGCCCTGGGTCAATAGCTCTAGGATCTGTGGATTGGGGACTAAGGGGTACGAGCTCATCCAAGCCAATGATGAGGGCAAGGTCAGAACCTGTATTTTGGTAAAGTCTGAGCTAAACACCTTTCTATTACCCAACTACTCAAATGGTGACGTTACAGCTGCCAGCTTAACAGTCGGCAGCACCAGCCTAACGATGGCGTCGGTCTATATGCCCTATGACGCCGAAGAACCTCCTCCACAAAAGGAGGTGAAAGATCTGGTGGATAATTTCTGTACGGGCCATCTTATTATTGGAGCTGACGCTAATGCTCATCACATCCAGTGGGGAAGCTCCGATATTAACGCTAGGGGCGAGTCTCTGTTTGACTACCTACTAACAAATAACCTGGTGGTTTTTAACGTGGGTAACGAGCCTACTTTTATAACTAAAGCTCGTAGGGAGGTTATAGACCTCACTGTTTGTAGCGAAGGCGCTTATGAGTGGGTCAGAAAATGGCGTGTTCTTGATGAGCATTCATTTTCTGACCATCGGTACATAGAAATTGTGTTAGACTCAATTGTTGAGCAGCCAGTTATGAAACGAAATCCACGCAACACTAACTGGCAGCTACATAACCAAATATTAGCTAGGGACCTACCAGTATTACCTCCACAAGCCCCCTCATCAGTGGGAGAACTGGATGATCTGGTAACGACCTTTACAACGGCGCTCTCAAATGCCCTAGAGTAGGCTTGTCCAGTACCAAAACCACGCGGCAAACATAGACCCCACTGGTGGTCTTACGACCTGGATTCGTTCCGTATATCATGCAGGAAGCAATTTAACAAGGCCAAGAGAATCGGTACGGAGCCTGAATGGCTCGAATATAAAGCTAAACTGAGGGCCTATAAAAAGGCTCTAAGGCAAGCGAAGAGAACTTCGTGGAGAAATTTCTGCACCGGGGTCGAAAAAGTCGATGATACAGCGAGGCTTAGACGAGTGCTATCAAAAACTCAAACAGCCATTAGCTATTTACGGAAGCCTGACGGATCTTGGACCAGCACGGAAGGGGAAACCCTGGAGCTGCTCCTGAACACACACTTTCCGGGGAACTTGTATGATGCACCTGTAGCATCTGCAACAAACCTGGCGCTAAACATACCCATTACGGAGGAAAGGGTAAGGTGGGCAATCAAAAGTTTTGAGCCGTTGAAGGCAGCTGGGCCAGACGGGATTTTCCCCGCACAACTTATAAACACGCTGGAAATATCAGCTAAATGGCTGGTAGTTCTCTATTCAGCCTGCCTGGCTCTTAATTACATTCCGTGCTCCTAGAGAAGCGCCACGGTAGTCTTTATTCCAAAGGCTGGGAAGGCCTCACACTATGAGCCTAAAGACTACAGACCGATCAGTCTCTCGTCTTTTGCACTTAAAACCTTCGAGAGGATAATTAGCGATTATCTCTCCTCTACTATTGATAGCAACCTTATTTCTAGCTATCAACATGCATACACCAAAGGTAAATCAACGGAAACTGCGCTCCACAGCCTAGTCTCTATTGTTGAAAAATCATTGCACGAAAAGGAGTACTGTCTCGTGGCCTTTCTGGACATCGAAGGGGCTTTCAACAATATAAGGCCGGAGGCTATTAACACTGCTTTAACAAACCTGGGCATAAATAGGTCTCTTATTGGACTAATTGATCAACTACTAAAGGGAAGGAAAATAGTTTCTTCACTGGGAACAGTTGATCTTTCACGCTATGTCACAAGAGGAACGCCTCAGGGTGGTGTTCTCTCCCCGCTCCTATGGAACCTCACCGTAAACTCGCTGCTACGAGACACAAGGTGGGGGGGCGGGAAGATAGTGGCATATGCAGACGATTTAGCTATTGCATATAGGGGCAAATTCCCACAAACCCTGTGTGACTTGATGCAAGTAGCACTGCGAGAAGTTTCTTCATGGTCCTCTCGCTGCGGACTTAGCATCAACCCGGGAAAGGTGGAGCTTGTCCTTTATACCAGGCGGTACAAGATACCACCGCTGAACCTACCAGAACTAGATGGCGTGCGCCTTAACTTAGCTGACAAAGCCAAATTCCTAGGCACAGTTCTAGATAGAAAGCTTAACTGGAAGGAGAATGTCATCCAGCGCCAGAGGAAAGCGTGCATTGCACTTTACACGTGTAAAAGAGCCATTGGCAAAAAATGGGGGCTCAGCCCCAAAATTTGCAGATGGATCTACACTGCGATAATCCAGCCAATTATGCTGTATGGAGTCGTGGTATGGTGGCCTGCGCTAGGAAAGGCAACAAACCTAAATCTGTTAGGAAAAGTCCACAGATCGAGCATGATCTGTATAAGCGGGGCGTTAAGAACAACGCCCAATGAAGCTCTCCAGGCCATTCTTGGCTTTTTGCCACTCGATCTGGAAGGGTACCGGGCAGCAGCAGCATCGGCTGTGCGTCTAAGGGAAACGTCCGTCTGGGGCGCAAGCACTATTGGACACTCCTGTATTCTAAGATCTTACAGCTTTCTCCCTCCGAGCACAGATCGGTGTGCGACCACAACAGTCGGAGATTGTTATTTTAGAATAAACATTCCCAGCAGGGAAGACTGGGAGAACATAGATCGGTGTCCCGCTACTAATGGCGGCACTTTTATATACACCGACGGCTCGAAGTTAGACGGCAGAGTCGGAGGAGGGGTTTACTCAAGGGATTTGGACCTAGAACTCTCCTTTAGACTACCTGATCACTGCAGCGTCTTCCAGGCTGAAGTTTCTGCAATCATGGACGCCGTGACTTGGATAGGTGAACGCACCATCGGACAGGATATCTGTATTTTCAGCGACAGCCAAGCGGCCATCAAATCCCTTGGCTCTTACTCGTTCAACTCTGAACTGACGTCGATCTCTTCAAGAGATGGCCCAACAGAACCGCGTGAACCTCACATGGGTCCCGGGACACAGGGACATTGAGGGAAACTGTAGGGCAGACGAACTTGCCAGGCAGGGCACGACCAAGCAGATTCTTCAAGATAAAGAGCGCATAGGTATGCCGTTTGCCACGTGCAAGCTAATGCTGAAGGAGCATACACTCCGCGAAGCCAACGAAAGATGGCTACAAGCCCCAGGGTGCCGGATATCCAAGCAAACCTGGCCAAAATGCGATCTTAAAAGATCTAGACACATATACGCCCTAAAAAGGAAGGAAATCTCCATATTAATAGGTGTTTTAACCGGGCACTGCCTTATTGGTAGGCACGCAGCAAGGCTAGGCGTTCCCTACCGACGATGCTGCAGGAGTTGCAAAGAGGATGAGGAAGAGCAAACGGTGGAGCACCTCATCTGCAACTGCCCGGCCTTAAGCGGAGCGAGAATGCGCTCTCTGGGAGTTCCCTTCCTGGTTAGCTTAAGCCAGGTCGCGGAGCTAGACATAAAGGACTTGATGGCCTTCATCAAGTTATCAAAATGGTTCGAGGAGGGGTAGCGGTGTCGGCTAGGAGTGTCAGTCCCGGGTTTTCGGCTATATGGAGAGTCCCGACAGCACTGGGATTTTCCATATGGCCGGGCCCCGGGACTGACTTTCCTAGTGTTTGGTGGTATCACAACGGGCCTTTTATTACTGGCCTAGGTGTGCCTTTGCGGCAGCCACTTCTACCTACCTACCTATCTTCGAAAAGAGAAATTAGCCAGAAAATGAAAACAAACGTTTTTTTTTCAATATCTCCTTTAGCACTAACCAACACTTTTTATGATAGATAACAAACGCTTTATGTACATTGAACTGGCGGCTAGAGTTAATGTGAAATTGTGAAAGTCACACTGAAAAAATCTGGTTACCTTTTTGTATTTGGAAACATGTATATACGATGTTTTTGGATAGATTTATATCAAATACATATGAGGAGCTTCAAAACAAAACGCAATAAGTTACACATAAAAAGTTCGTAGATAAATGAAAAAATATGATTACAGGGAAATGGATAGCTATATTCAAAAAACAAATATGACATTATACCAGTTATAAAATAACAAACATATGCCCAAAAAATTACATTTATCGGATAACTAGATTTAAAGTTAAAGCAGAAAGTTCTTTGGATTTATTGCGTTTTGGTGTGAAAATTTATATTTATTGCGTTTTGGTTTGAATGCTACTGAAGTTATTGCGTTTTGGTATGAACGTTTTTGGATAATGAGAGAATGGGGTTTTTGATAACGATTTATCAATTTCTGATTAGTTCCAGAGCAAAATACCAGTTTTAAAGCAATTTATCATAATTTTTATCAATAGCCATTGGGTTGGGAAAAGACCACAAAATAATGTTATTTTAGGTAATTTATTCAACAAACAAGATGCTACTACATTTTATAAAAGCAAATGCAAATAAATAAGCTTTAAGAGTTATACTTGTCAAGAGATATCATCTTCTAAACAATCGCACGAAATACCATCCTCTTAACCATTATCAAGTTCTTCTTGATGTTCGTAAAAAACGCGTTTGTAATACGATAGTTCTGGGTTATTTGACCATTGGGAGCCAAAGTGTTTTCGCAAAAGTTTGATTATATCACGCTTCCTAGGTTTTATAAAAAAAGTTGGCGATTGCGAACAATGCACTCGATATTAAGGACATCACATTCATAACCAAAGTTTTTGTTATAACTGCATGGTACTGGTACTGTTTTACACGCTTGTTGCTATACCTCTGTACAGGACTATTCCTCCTTCGTCCAATGCTAAGATTTTTTACCGTTTCTTCTGGCATTTCCCCGCTTAAACGAATCGTGTATCACAATCTCATTCAAATAAAATAATGATAATACATAAACGTTTTTCGGTATAATAGTATTGACTTTATTTGCAACTTAGGTAGGTGCTGCTTTAACTTAACAAACGTTGTTTGAAAAGCAAGTAGTTATGTACATGAGTCCTACCAATTTCTTTTAAGAGAACTTTTTTAAAACTTAAACATTATTTAGTTTATCTTATAAACTGACCTTTACTAATTTTGAATTTGTACTAAAATTATCAAATGTATTAAAATTTTCCCAAAATATTGCCGTGCAGTCTTATAAAACAAAATTTTTTTTTCATAGGAAAGCGCTTTGAAAATCCAACATGTTTCCATATTAACGGTCATTTCAACATATATTGCTTAAGCCTTTACAAACTGTCCAAACTAATTAGTCTTACCATGCTTTCATTCGTGTACAAACTTTACCATATCTAAGTAATGATAATGCAAAAAAATCGCAATATCTCGCGAAAATTACCTAATATAGAAAAAAGGAGGACACCCTCATAATCTACAGCCAAAAATAGAGTTGACGTATTTCAGCGTTTTTATGTGTCATTTCAAAATAAAAAATTCTATATATAGTTTAGTTTTCACTTTAGTAAATATAAAAATCGTATGGAGTTATTGCGTTTTGGTGTGAATCGTATTTTTAAAGGCGATACAGAATGGCTAAATTGCCAGTTTTTTACAGCTAAAATATGTTGTTACATAGATTTCAGAAGGGGAAATCGAATCCCATCAATGTCTCAAAAAAAATTAGGTGGTAATTTATTGCGTTTTGGTTTGAAGCTCCTCATATCTTAACAGTTTGACTTAAATGAATGCAACCTGCACAAGGAAGGCTTCAAACCCCAAAATTTGGTATTTGTTTCCTTTAGGGGTCAACTCCTAATAAATCACCTAGAATTATGGAAGATACCGCAAAGACGGGGTTTGGCCCCAGGATCACGAATCCAGAAGCGATTTTTTAATATTTTGCTTCTCTGAAGAGAACCCGCCCCAATTTTGGTACCGGACCCGGGTCAATTTTCGGTTTTTGACCATAACTTTCCACAGACACAAAAAATTAAAAAAGCGCTTCCGGATTCGTGATCCTCAGGCCAAAACCCGTATTTTGAGCTATCTTCCGTAATTTTAGCTAATTTATTAGCAGTTGTTTGTTGTTTGTTTAATAGAAAATAGTGAGCAGACTCGAAAAAGTTATTTTAACTAATAATTTTATATAATTCGCTGTTATTTGTGATATTAAAAAAATCAAATATCTAAGTTTTAGCGAACTACTTTTTTATGCAACCCTGTCTTGCCGTGGCGACGGCGAGTACCGAAGAAGATATAATGATGAGCTGTATGAGCTTTACGCAGACGTGGACATAGTTCAGCGAATTAAAACCCAGCGGCTCTGCTGGCTAGGACACGTGGTGCGAATGAACGAAGACGCTCCGGCCCAGAAGGTATTTTTATCGGCACCCGCCGGTGGAAGTAGAGGAAGAGGGAGACCACCACTTCGATGGCAGGACCAAGTAGAGGCAGACCTGCGAGCACGCGGTGTCTCTAATTGGCGCCAGTTGGCTCAACAAAGAACCGACTGGCGTAACATGTTGGACGGCCAAAATCGCCTAGGCGGTTAAAGGCTATTTTTAATTGATTTATTAATATATTTTCTCTTTTCAGATTTAAGAAAAAGTAGCAAACATTTTTTAAGGAGAAACTGCTAACAGTTCAAAATGTAAAATAAACTTTATAAATTAAAGGTAAACTTTATTAACTGTATTTCTGAGGACTTTTCCATCAATATTTTTCATTTTTTTACCACGCTTTTATTAGGTTCACTTGTATGTTTGCTTGTTTGCTTGTTTGTTTGTTTGCTTGCTTGTATGTATGTAACTCTCGTTCGGTCTAAGCCCCAGTGGCCCAAAAACCGTAAAATGTCCCTACAATATGGGTATCAAACGAAAGGTGAAGGCCCCAGGTTTCACTTGGACATCGACATATTTCGATAAATTTATCGATAACTGAGTTATCGGTCAAAATATGATTGCCCAAAAACCTAAAAAATTCCCTACAACATTGGTATCAAACGAAAGGGGGAAGGCCCCAGGTTTCATTTGGACATCGATATATTTCGATAAATTTATCGATAACTGAGTTATCGGTCAAAATGTGGTTGCCCGAAAACCTTGAAATTTCCCTACAATATGGGTATCAAACGAAAGGTGAAGGCCCCATGTTTCACTTGGACATCGACATATTTCGATAAATTTATCGATAACTGAGTTATCGGTCAAAATATGATTGCCCAAACACCTAAAAAATTCCCTACAATATTGGTATCAAACGAAAGGGGAAGGCCCCAGGTTTCATTTGGACATGGATATATTTCGATAAATTTATCGATAACTGAGTTATCGGTCAAAATGTGGTTGCCCGAAAACCTTAAAATTTCCCTACAATATGGGTATCAAACGAAAGGTGAAGGCCCCAGGTTTCACTTGGACATCGACATGCTTCGATAAATTTATCGATAGCTGAGTTATCGGTCAAAATATGATTGCCCAAAAACCCAAAAAAATTCCCTACAATATGGGTATCAAACGCAAGGGGAAGGCCCCAGGTTTAATTTGGACATCGATATATTTCGATATATTTATCGATAACTGAGTTATCGGTCAAAATGTGGTTGCCCGAAAACCTTAAAATTTCCCTACAATATGGGTATCAAACGAAAGGTTAAGGCCCCAGTTTTCATTTGGACTTCGATATATTTCGATAAATTTATCGATAGCTGAGTTATCGGTCAAAATATGATTGCCCAAAAACCTAAAAAATTCCCTACAATATGGGTATCAAACGAAAGGGGAAGGCCCCAGGTTTCATTTGAACATCGATATATTTCCATCAATTTATCGATAACTGAGTTATCGGTCAAAATGTGGTTGCCCGAAAACCTTAAAATTTCCCTACAATATGGGTATCAAACGAAAGTGGAAGGCCCCAGGTTTCATTTGGACATCCATATATTTCGATAAATTTATCGATAACTGGGTTATCCGTCAAAATGTGGTTGCCCGAAAACCTTAAAATTTCCCTACAATATGGGTATCAAACGAAAGGTGAAGGCCCCAGGTTTCATTTGGACATCGATATATTTCGATAAATTCATCGATAGCTTAGTTATCGGTCGAAATATGATTGCCCAAAAACCTAAAAAATTCCCTACAATATGGGTATCAAACGAAAGGTGAAGGCCCCGGGTTTCATTTGGACATCGACATATTGCGATAATTTTATCGATAACTGGGTTATCGGTCAAAATATGGTTGCCCGAAAACCTTAAAATTTCCCTACAATATGGGTATCAATCGAAAGGGGACGGCCCCAGGTTTCATTTGGACTTTGATATATTTCGATAAATTTATCGATAACTGAGTTATCGGTCAAAATGTGGTTGCCCGAAAACCTTAAAATTTCCCTACAATATGGGTAGCAAACGGAAGGTGAAGGCCCCAGGTTTAATTTGGGCATCGACATATTTCGATAACTTTATCGATAACTGAGTTATCGGTCGAAATATGATTGCCCAAAAACTTAAAAAATTTCCTACAATATGGGTATCAAACGAAAGGTGAAGGCCCCGGGTTTCATTTGGACATCGACATATTTCGATAATTTTATCGATAACTGAGTTATCGGTCAAAATATGGTTGCCCGAAAACCTTAAAGTTTCCCTACAATATGGGTATCAAACGAAAGGTGAAGGCCCCAGGTTTCATTTGGATATCGATATATTTCGATAAATTTATCGATAACTGAGTTATCGGTCAAAATGTGGTTGCCCGAAAACCTTAAAATTTCCCAACAATATGGGTAGCAAACGAAAGGTGAAGGCCCCAGGTTTCATTTCGACATCGACATATTTCGATAAATTTATCGATAACTGAGTTATCGGTCAAAATATGATTGCCCAAAAACCTAAAAAAATTTTCTACAATATGGGTATCAAACGAAAGGGGAAGGCCCCAGGTTTCATTTGGACATGGATATATTTCGATAAATTTATCGATAACTGAGTTATCGGTCAAAATGTGGTTGCCCGAAAACCTTAAAATTTCCCTAAAATATGGGTATCAAACGAAAGGTGAAGGCCCCAGGTTTCACTTGGACATCGACATATTTCGATAAATTTATCGATAGCTGAGTTATCGGTCAAAATATGATTGCCCAAAAACCTAAAAGATTCCCTACAATATGGGTATCAAACGAAAGGGGAAGGCCCAAGTTTTCATTTGGACATCGATATATTTCGATAAATTTATCGATAACTGAGTTATCGGTCAAAATGTGGTTGCCCGAAAACCTTAAAATTTCCGTACAATATGGGTATCAAACGAAAGGTTAAGGCCCCAGGTTTCATTTGGACATCGATATATTTCGATAACTGAGTTATCGGTCAAAATATGATTGCCCAAAAACCTAAAAAATTCCCTACAATATGGGTATCAAACGAAAGGGGAAGGCTCCAGGTTTCATTTGAACATCGATATATTTCGATAAATTTATCGATAACTGAGTTATCGGTCAAAATGTGGTTGCCCGAAAACCTTAAAATTTCCCTACAATATGGGTATCAATATAAAGGGGAAGGCCCCAGGTTTCATTTGGACATCGATATATTTCGATAAATTTATCGATAACTGAGTTATCGGTCAAAATGTGCTTGCCCGAAAACCTTAAAATTTCCCTACAATATGGGTATCAAACGAAAGGTGAAGGCCCCAGGTTTCATTTGGACATCGATATATTTCGATAAATTCATCGCTAGCTGAGTTATCGGTCGAAATATGATTGCCCAAAAACCTAAAAAATTCCCTAGAATATGGGTATCAAACGAAAGGTGAATGCCCCAGGTTTCACTTGGATATCGATATATTTCAATAAATTTATCGATAGCTGAGTTATCGGTCAAAATGTGTTTGCCCGAAAACCTTAAAATTTCGCTACAATATGGGTATCAAACGAAAGGGGAAGGCTCCAGGTTTCATTTGGACTTCGATAAATTTATCGATAACTGAGTTATCGGTCAAAATGTGGTTGCCCGAAAACTCTAAAATTTCCCTACAATATGGATATCAAACGAAAGGTGAAGGCCCCGGGTTTAATTTGGGCTTCGACATATTTCGATAACTTTATCGATAACTGAGTTATCGGTCAAAATATGATTGCCCAAAAACCTAAAAAATTCCCTACAATATGGGTATCAAACGAAAGGTGAATGCCCCAGGTTTCACTTGGATATCGATATATTTCAATAAATTTATCGATAGCTGAGTTATCGGTCAAAATGTGTTTGCCCGAAAATCTTAAAATTTCCCTACAATATGGGTATCAAACGAAAGGGGATGGCCCCAGGTTTCATTTGGACTTCGACATATTTCGATAAATTTATCGATAACTGAGTTATTGCCAAAATGTGAGGCCAAATACCTTAAAATTTCCTAACAATATGGGTATCAAATGAGAGTGGAAGTCCAGAGGTTTTGTTTGGACAGTTGTATTTTTCGATATATTTATCGATAATTCCATAGGACATGTGACTAAAAAGTAAAAAATAAATATAGTTTAAAAAAAACTAAAACTCACGCTTTTAGAGAGTATTGAACTAAAAAGTTGAAAATAATTTTAAAACCCCTACACAATAGTATTGTGGAAAAAGCGTGGTCCGATTTGTGCCATAATTTTCGTAAATCGAGCGCTGGAGGCTTTTACCACATAATCCAATTTATTTACTACGCTTTCACTAGCTTTACTTGTACATACATTTATATGTATGTTTGCTTGTTTGTATGTAACTCTACTTCAGTCTATCCGATAGTGGCATATGACTGTCACAAAAACCTTGAAATGTGCCTTCAATATGGGTGTCAAACGATAGGAGGTTGCATTATGACTTCGATATATTTATCGATAACTAAGCTATCGGTCATAATGCCTACAATCTGGGTATCAAAGAAAAGGGAAGTTCTATAGGTTTCTATTGGATTTTGGAATATTTCGATATATCTATCGATAACTGAGTTATCGGTCAAAATGAGGTTGTCCAATAATATTCAAAATTGCCTACAATGTGGGTATCAAACGAAAGTGGAGGCCCAGAGGTTTCGTTTGCACTGCGGTATATTTCGATATATTTATCGATTACTTCATAACACATTTAACTAAAAAGATTAGATTAGATTAGATTTATTTATTCATTTTTTCTTATAATTTATATTTTTTATATAGTTTACATCAGTTAAAGAATTATGAATAAGAAAAAAGGTAAGGCATTCTGTAAAAAGAAAATAATAGGGTGAAAACAGTACTAAGAAATTACAATTTCAATATTCAAAGAAAGGAACTTTTACAATTACAATTTCAATATTCAAAGAAAAGAACTTTTTGTTCTCAGGTTCACTAAATATTCGGTCTCAGCAAAACCTTGATATCAGTATGTGACAACTCTAGGAGATAAGATTTAAAACTTTGTAAAAATTTTGGCAAATTCCTAATGAGGCGTATATTATAAGGCAGAGCATTGAACAACTTGCAAGATACTATGGTAAAGAAATTACTTAAATGAGCTGTACGATATACCGGAATAGCGACTAAGCATTGGGTGTTGGTCCTCAGACAGTAGTTTTCTGACTCCAGACTATGTAAATAACCACATCGAATAAAAAATATTTTTAATGTTTTATAATAATACATGTGTCTTATTGGCAAGATTCTCATGTTTTTAAATAACTCCATAGAATGGTGAAACCGACTGACATTACAAACTTTTCTAATAACACATTTTTGCACAGTTAAAAGAGGCTGAATTTTTTTAAGAGATGCACCACCCCAACAGCTAATCCCATATTGAAGTTTGGAGTCGACTAGCGCATAGTATAGAGTTCTCAGCGTTGTGTTTGAACAAACATTTCTAAGGTTATAAAAGTGACAAACTGTAAATTGCAAATAAGATTTCAAGCGGGAGGTATGAGAAGACCAAGATAAATTTTGGTCAAGAGATACACCCAAATATTAAAAGTCCTTCACCTTATCAATGGTGAAGCACACATCGCTACAATGAGCACTGAAGTTGTAGGATCTCAAAGGACAAGTCAGGTCATGTAGGCTGAAACTACTGCAGTTTTTGGAATGAAACACAATGTCTACATCAGGCACACTTTTCGCTTGTAGATTGAAGAAAATCATCTGAGTTTTTTTACTCACTATGAGTTTATGCTTAGCGAACCAGGTCCTTAGAAGATGCACATCGTGATTAATACCCGCCACCAAATCCAAAAAACTTATTGACCCATACGCAATCGCGAGGTCGTCGGCGAAAGCGGTAACCTTCCCAAAAAATGGTAGGGAAAAGATTGAGTTTAGGTAGATTAAAAATAACAGTGGACCTAAGACAGACCCCTGTGGAACTCCCAAATTAATTGAAGATGCGCTGCTCATACTTTTACCAACTTTTACCCTCTGTACTCTTCCTGTTAAGTAGCTGTTAAACCAGCTATAATATAAATAAACCCACGAAAACCGACGTTATGCAGCTTGGCTAACAAAATTTTATGATCTACCATGTCAAAAGCTTTAGTAATGTCTTCAAACAGACCAGCGCAGTTCTTTTTATCATCTAAGTCGCCATTAATATATGAACAAAATTGTAGCAAGGCATCCTCAGTAGACCGCCGAATTGCATCGGACTAAAAAAGTTTTTATGATCAAGAAATGAAATAATTCTAGTCTTAAACAATTTTTCAAAAACTTTTGATATCGAGGAAAGTAAAGAAATTGGCCTATAATTGTTTCTGTCTTTTTGTATAAGGGAATTACAATAGAACATTTGAGCTCGGAAGGAAAAGTTCCAGAAAAAATGCTCGCATTAAAGAGATGTACAAGGACATCAACTACATCAAAAGCTATATTTTTCAAAACCTGGTTTGAAATTCCATCATCTCCACAAGATCTTGAATTGTTCAAAGACTTAATAGTTTTCAAAACTTCTAACCCGGTGAAAGGTTCGAACATAAAACTACTCTCCGCACTAGCCTCTTCAAACTTCAGACAATTGCACGAAGATGATATGTCAGTTAGTCCGATAGTAGAAAAGTACTCATTAAAAAGGTTGGCAATCACCGTAGGATTTGTAATGGTCTCTCCACAACTAGTTAAGGAAAACGATGAGGTACCTGCCTTGCGATTCCGGTTTACCATACTGTTTATAACTTCCCATTCTTTCTTAGAATTACCCTGCGCGGAAATAAACTTATCGCGATAAAACTTATCGCGTTGAAAGCCAACTTCTTTTTTTACTTCTCTACACAATTTAGCATAACGACGATGCAGCTTATGATTTCGCGCAAGCCTACAGCACTTCCTTCCTAGTTTATTTTTCAATTTGATTTTGCACATCAGCGACTTAGAAATCCACGGTTTAAGCTTCAAGCTGGATTTACGTGGTATAAACGTGAAGCTTGCAGCTTCTATATGCTTTTTTAAAATACTTGAAAAGCTGCTGTATGCCTTGGATATATCTCTTTCAAAATAAACTTCGCCTCAAGATTCAAATCGTAATCTTTCCTTCAGCAATGAGAAATTTATTCTAACTATGTTAGGAGTTAAATTTCTAATACATAAACCAGTCATTGTATGATCAGTAATTTTGAGGTCAAAGTTTAGACTATTTAAAGGACTGGTGACATTGCAATTGAGGGTCTGGTACGATATGTCGAAAAAAAAATGTCGAAAAAAAATTGCCGAAAACACAAAAGGTCGAAAAAAAAAATGTCTCGAAAAAAAATGTCGAATGAAAAAATGTCGAAAAAAAAATATATAAGATGTAGAAGGGTCGGGTCCCGTACGATATGTCGAAAAAAAAATGTCGAATTTCCAAGACCGAATTTAAAAAAATTTTAAAATACCGAAGAGATTTTTGACCGAAAAAAAAATGTCGAAAAAATGCAAATGACCGAAAAAGGTCGAAATTTGGATGCTTAATGTAAAACTTCGGAAATTTGAGTTTAACAACGTGTTTTATGACAGTATACAATTATTTATCACTTCCTTACCTCTTACCAAGAACTTTTCAACCTTTTTCCAATACAAAGTCTATTCAAATTTTCCCCTTGTTAGAGGTAACAACAGAAATATTCTCAGACACTTTCGGGCTACAAACTGCACATGTAAAAATTAAGATTGAGAATGACTTATGATTTGTACTTATTAAAAGCATAACACTAATCATTTGGTAATGATCATTTCGAGAAAGGTCCCGTTATGTTATTGAGCTAAACTATGCTGGAGTCACCAATGGCAAAAATAAATCGATGTGTCTTTGATGCGAAGTCTATGTACATTTGTTTCGCTATATATGTATATCGATGCTTCAACTTGGTTAGTTTTGTAATATGTGTATATAATTTTCTAATTACGTGCATATTTTTGAACAAGGAAAAGATGTTGGTCCAATTTACTTTTGTTTTTTGACAAGTGAGAAACCGAAATAACGTTTAAACGTTCAAAACTTCACAATTTTTATAGAAACATGGATACATCAAATATTTACGTGACTATAAAAGTCGCCAAAAATCAAAATTTGTCTGACATCTTTAAACCGGAGATTCGTTTCTGAGAGGTTGTTGTTAATTATATTGAGAAGAGCTTAAGAGTTTGTGCTTGTAACTTTACCGTTAGGTTTTATATTTGCTTGCAAGAGCTATTGCAAAACACTAGAAAAATAAGAAGGGTCTGGTACGATATGTCGAAAAAAAAGAAGTCGAAACTAAAAATGTCGAAAAAAAAATGTCGAAAAAAAAATGTCGAAAAAAAATTTGCCGAAAACACAAAAGGTCGAAAAAAAAAATGTCTCGAAAAAAAATGTCGAATGAAAAAATATCGAGTATTATTTTTCTAGTGTTTTGCAATAGCTCTTGCAAGCAAATATAAAACCTAACGGTAAAGTTACAAGCAGAAACTCTTACGCTCTTCTCAATATAATTAACAACAACCTCTCAGAAACGAATCTCCGGTTTAAAGATGTCAGAAAAATTTTGATTTTTGGCGACTTTTATAGTCACGTAAATATTTGATGTATCGATGTTTCTATAAAAATTGTGAAGTTTTGAACGTTTAAACGTTATTTCGGTTTCTCACTTGTCCAAAAACAAAAGTAAATTGGACCAACATCTTTTCCTTGTTCAAAAATATGCACGTAATAAGAAAATATACACATATTAGAAATCTAACCAAGTCGAAGCATCGATGTACATATATAGCGAAACAAAAGTACATAGACTTTGCATCAAAGACCCATCGATTTATTTTTGCCATGGTGACTCCAGCATAGTTTAGCTCAATAAGATAACGGTAACTTTCTCGAAATGATCATTACCAAATGATTAGTGTTATGATTTTAATAAGTACAAACACAGAGCCAACAATGCCTAATAAAATAGAACAAAAGTCATAAGATATCTCTATAGATTTTCTTCAAGAAGATGTGCTTCTTATTATTGTAGAGACCGTCTTTTTAATTTTATTAAGAAGATTTTCTTTTTAATATTTTAAATGAAAAATAAAATGATATCGCCCTCACCGAGAATCGAACTTACAATTTTCGGAATGATAAACCCAGCTGTTAACCATCAGGCCATCGCTCACTTTTGATTTCTAGCATCTAATTACTGATATGTGTATAGTTGTTAATGTTTCAAAGGAAAATCTCATCAATATAATTGAGAAGATTTCTTTTTAACATTTCTAATAAGGAAAAAAAGAGAGAGAATCGAACTTACAATTTTTCGAATGCTAAACCCAGCTGCTAACCATCCGGCCATCGTATACTAATAATTGCCAGCGTCTAACTACACCTTTGTACTAAATGTATAGTTTTTTAATAAGAATTTCTTCTTAAAACCAAAGAGATTTCCCTACAGTTTTTTCTTCGTTTGCACCGTTGCGACTACCCCTTTGCCCAAAAGCTGATCATGAAGACAATCTTATTAATTTTATTAGGCATTTTTGGCTCTGTGAATCATAAGTCATTCTCAATCTTAATTTTTACATGTGCAGTTTGTAGCCCGAAAATGTCTGAGAATATTTCTGCTGTTACCTCTAACAAGGGGAAAATTTGAATAGACTTTGTATTGGAAAATGGTTGAAAAGTTCTTGGTAAGAGGTAAGGAAGTGATAATGAATAATTGTATACTGTCATAAAACACGTTGTTAAACTCAAATTTCCGAAGTTTTACATTAAGCATCCAAATTTCGACCTTTTTCGGTCATTTGCATTTTTTCGACATTTTTTTTTTCGGTCAAAAATCTCTTCGGTATTTTAAAATTTTTTTTAAATTCGGTCTTGGAAATTCGACATTTTTTTTTCGACATATCGTACGGGACCCGATGTAGAAACAATGTAATGAATGATGTGTAAAATTCGCGCGAATTTAACACATCATTCATTACATTGTTTCTACATCTTATATATTAATGTTGAGTATTATTTTTCTAGTGTTTTGCAATAGCTCTTGCAAGCAAATATAAAACCTGGCGGTAAAGTTACAAGCACAAACTCTTAAGCTCTTCTCAATATAATTAACAACAACCTCTCAGAAACGAATCTCCGGTTTAAAGATGTCAGAAAAATTTTGATTTTTGGCGACTTTTATAGCCACGTAAATATTTGATGTATCGATGTTTCTATAAAAATTGTGAAGTTTTGAACGTTTAAATGTTATTTCCGTTTCTCACTTGTCCAAAAACAAAAGTAAATTGGACCAACATCTTTTCCTTGTTCAAAAATATGCACGTAATTAGAAAAATATACACATATTAGAAAACTAACCAAGTCGAAGCATCGATGTACATATATAGCGAAACAAATGTACATAGACTTTGCATCAAAGACACATTTATTTTTGCCAATGGTGACTCCAGCATAGTTTAGCTCAATAAGATAACGGTAACTTTATCGAAATGATCATTACCAAATGATTAATGTTATGCTTTTAATAAGTACAAATCATAAGTCATTCTCAATCTTAATTTTTACATGTGCAGTGTGTAGCCCGAAAATATCTGAGAATATTTCTGTTGTTACCTCTAACAAGGGGAAAATTTTAATAGACTTTGTATTGGAAAATGGTTGAAAAGTTCTTGGTAAGAGGTAAGGAAGTGATAAATAATTGTATACTGTCATAAAACACGTTGTTAAACTCAAATTTCCGAAGTTTTACATTAAGCATCCAAATTTCGACCTTTTTCGGTCATTTGCATTTTTTCGACATTTTTTTTTCGGTCAAAAATCTCTTCGGTATTTTAAAATTTTTTTAAATTCGGTCTTGGAAATTCGACATTTTTTTTGGTATGGATTATTAGCTCTTCTTGGTCGCTGTCCCCTATACCAGGGACTTGCCACAAAGTGAAATAAAACCTTTAGAACCTTATTTCACATTTCAAGTGAAATAAGACCTTATTCTTAATAAAGGCTTTATTTCTCAATCGATAGCGATATCAGGCCTTAAAGGCATTATCTCAAAAGGCCTTATTACACCCCGCCAAAATTTACTTACTACTTACTTCCATTAATTGAAAATTTAAAATAGAAAATCGCGCGATTTTTTATTCCAAATTTTCGCCCGCGGTGGTTTTTTAAAAAGATTTAAATGCAATTGCAACTATTACTTCTTGTTAGATAAATCGTATAATTCACAAAAAATTAAAAAAAAAATTACTTCCTTTTAAATTTCTTTTTCTATTGTTTTTTTAGGAAATAACGACCGCGGGCGCTATTTCCGCGGGCTCTATTGCACTGCACCCATTACTTTTAATGCGTATGCTTCTACGTTCCTTTATCTACTTTGAACAATACATCACGCACTGGTAGTGCAATTGTTGCAATTTTAGGGAAAAATTATGTTTTATGCATTCAACTTGAAACTCTTTAAAATTTATTTTAATTTTGAGCCGAACCGAACCACTTTTTTTGCAAAATCAAAATCTTTTTTTTTCTTGAATTTACGCTTAAATTTCTTGCTATAATTGTTAAAAATAGGAACTGTGAAAGCGGAGGGATGAGCCCCCTCTAGCAATCATCTGCCATCTCATTTCCTGGCATACCACAGTGTCCAGGCATCCACTAACACGTGCATTGTAAATTGAAAAATATTTTTGGATTTTTTCTAATTTTTCCAATTTTTTTATTTCCAAATTTTTAAATATTTTTTTCTGTTTGACTGACATTTTTATATTGCTTAAATATGTCAAAATAAAATCAGAAGAGAGAAAGGTTTTACCCATGATATAAATATTACAGCTAAAACCGCTAATGACACTAGGACATTTTTAAGCAATTCTCATTCTCATTTATTTTTTGCCACGACTTTTGTGTTTGGTTTTTTCAATCAAATAAATTACAAATCAAAATAATTTATTTTCATTTTTCTTCAATTTGCGATTAGAACTATTCCTAGAATTGATAAAAATAAGGAATGTAAAAGCGGAGCGAATGTACCCCTCCGGCAGGCTAATCTACCATCTCATTTCCTCCCATTTTATAGTGTCCAAGCGTCCACCTAAACGTGCAGTGTAAATTGGAAAATATTTTTGATTTTTTTCAAATTTTTCGAATATTTTTTTTCTATTTGACTTATATACTGACAAATTTTATGTTGCTTAAAAACGTCAAAACAAAATCAAAAGAGAACGGTTTTACCTATAATACTTATATCGTGGTTTTACCTTACAGTATTTTTATCATGGATTAGTTCACTGAATTTACCAGCAATCTTGTCATTCTAACCCATTGTGCAAAGCTTCAAAAACTTCTTATTTATTTAGGGTAGTCGAAATGTGACAGTTTTTGTTTCAAAAAATAGAATTTATTGATTAAAAATGTTGGATTTCAATGCAGTTGATGATATTGCAAAACAAAGTTGCAGCTGTCGCGATTTTACTGTAGTACGAATGTGCGTGTTGCACAGGGGTAACTGCAGCCAGAGTTGGTTCGTCCTAGCATTGCACGTGCGTAGCCGGGGATGATTTCCCGCACTCATTTCTGACTGACACCTCAAAAAACTTGGTATTGAATAAATCTGGGCATTTTGGTGTGATATTTCTTTTAATGTCTAAATTAAATATAAAAATAATTACTTATAAGTATGTATTTTAAATTAATAATAATTAAGTATTTAAAAAAAATTAACTAAAATATGAACAGCTATCATCAAAAATGAAGTTGTCTCCCAGTTTCCGCATATCCATTGTCGTTATAGCTCGACCATATGTAAGTATGTCTATAGGTACATATGTATGTGCACGCGTAAGCTGACAATTTATCACCTTTACGCTAGCCCGCCAAAGACCTTGCAATTTTTTTCCCTTACATCTTCACCCTATGCAGTTGAGCAAAAACAATTAATGACACGTTCACATCTAACGAAAGTTTTACGTTCATATATCCCAGTACTTTTACTTTATTACCCTCAACTTGGCGGCGTATCTGTGAGCCTTGTGCACAAGTCACTATAGGGAGTCTGCTTGTCCGCTTAAGTGCTACACTATACCAAATGTTGGTGGCTCTTCATTGACCGTTTATGTGTCATAAATAAACGAAAGAAAACTCTATTGTATGTGTGCACAACGCTTGCCCGTATTCATCACCCGCACACTCTTAGTGTGTTTCTACAATTTGTGGATCGCCACTTATCGTTTTCTATGGCAAATACAGAGAGGATCCTACTGGCGGACTGGCCGTTTGCTGATGGTATTGCTGCTGTGACGTTGGTAATGGTTCGTGTTGTTGTTGCGAATGATGTTTCGGTAGTGATTGACCCAGAGTTTGATGGTACTGTCGCTGTTGGAGGTGGTGATGATTTTCATGATGATGTTGTTGCTGGTAGGCGTGCGGCGAATACTGCTGAGCCAACAGATATGGCGACTGCTGTGGATACTGTTGATGGTTTTGGTCAAATAATGATTGCCCCGCTGTTGCTGCGTCATACATTTGGCCACATTGTGGATGTGCACTAGGCGTTTGGTAACTGTTTAATGCACTAGGTGAATAGGTTTGTCCATTGGTCATGTATGATGAATACGCAGGTGGTACTGTGGCATTAGCGCTCAAATACATAAATTGAGCTTGGGAGACTGGTTGTGCTGGAGCAAGCGGTTCCAAGCTGGAGTTCGGGTAGTGCACGAGGCCACGGTAGTCTGGTGAGGGCATGTCCAATGTGCGATCCTTTTTTGATTTCATGCGACGGTTCTGGAACCAAATTTTAATCTGCCGCTCAGTAAGTGATAACGCATTGGCAAGTTCAATGCGACGTCTGCGCGTAATATACCGGTTTGAGTAAAACTCTTTTTCCAACTCCAGAGTCTGGAATCGGGTGTAAGTCTGGCGAGTACGCTTCGAGTCTTTACCATCTGCAAATAACAAAAAGGAAGACATTTTGAGTTAGGAAAAAATATGCATGCATACATTTGCACACAGATATATATATGTTTAGATATAGAGATGAAAAAAGATGGTTGCCAAATATTTACCTTCAATCAAATTCTCCTCACACTGCGACCAATGAAACTCTGCTGCAGTATCTGTCAAAATTCGATGATTGATTTCATCTTGATGTAGCCGGCGTGCTGACAGATTGTTTTGATTTTGATTGACAGCTTGATCGTGCGGTGACAAGGGTGGCGTATTAATGGCATCGACAGCAGATGCATTTGTACATTCAGCGGCTTTTACTGGTGCAGTAGTTGCAGGGGAGACCGGTAACAATGGCGTCTCTAACGCACCTCCCGTAGTAGTCGCCGATGCATTAGAAGGTGGTGGTGTGAGGTAATCGCCGTGTTTTCCTTGGTTCGCTAACTTCATAGATTGTGGCGAGTATACCTCCAAATAGTTGATATCATTTCGACTAGGCGATGAGAGTGTACCTTGAGATGATGGTGTAGGTATGCCACTGATGCTTCCGATCATATCCCGTTCAAAGTTCGATGATGCGCTGATCGAGTGCCCAACTGCATTGCCATGGTTGACGGTGGACTTAATATTACTTTTGCTAGTTGCCTGCTTCTTGGGTGAGCTAACTTTTTCCATTGTCGTAAAGAAGTAATCTGGATTGTACTTGAGCTTCTTGGCTGGATTGGTTAGTAAAGAACGCAGTGTACTAGGCTTTTCTGACTCCTCAGACACAGTGTCGTTTATTTCGAGAAGCTTTCGCTTTGCTGATTCTGTTTTAGCTTCGTTATCAACTGCTGTTACTACTTCAGTGTTAATGACGCTGTTTTTGGCTGCTGATAGCGTATCTAAAGGTGTCTGATTTTTATATTGAATCTGTTGATCATTGGATTCAATCGATGAGGTTGTGCTGTTGCAGTAGCTCAGTACGTCACTTTGATAATTTTGCTCCGCCATAAGCGCTTGGGAATATTTATACGAATCATAGCTGTGCTGATATGACATTGAAAGCCAGGAAGCATTCGGATTATCTTGTCTTATACTGCTGTTTCTGGATGCTTCGTAGTAACTTGCACTGTTAGCATAATAATTACTGTAAGCATATGCTTGTTGTTGTGACATCGCGGCACTGTTTGTATATTCTGGATAGTAGTTTGTAGCAGCCATACTTTTTGAATTTAAAATGAAATTTACGAAAAATTGCTTGTTTTAGATTTCCTATGCGACTCGACAACGATGTGATCCTGTTGAAGATACTTTAGTAAATGCGCTAAACAGCGCTCTGGTCCCCTCTAAAATACCCTCAAAATCTCTGCAATTCCCGTTTTATTGCCTGCATCATTTGCTCTCTTACCTAGAGAAATGAACGGTTTTCTTCAATGTACTATTTTGGCACACGACCTTCTGTTATTGTTGTCCTTCATATTGTTGTTGTGCGTTAGAACTACCTACGCCGCTATGACCTTCTGTTAATTTTTGTTGTAGGTAATTCCGTTAGGTTTGTTGTTGTTGCACTGTTTTGCTCGTCATAGCACATAAATATCCCTTCACATGACATTTTCGGCACATGCTGCGTGCGTACGACCGTCTAAAATATGATGCGCTCACTTCCATTCTATTTTAGTTAAGTTCTCTTCCTAGACTTTGGGTAAAGTACACAATTATGTAGGTATGTATGTACATGAATGCATTGCTTTCTATCGACAAGGGATGAGCCGTGGGCCTAAAGTGCAAAATCAGAAGCGACAGGTCAGGTCATGAAAATTTATTACACTTTTTTGTTGTTGTTGGCATATTGTTTAATACAATGTAAGTATTGAACACGGAGAGAGCCCTAAAACTATGTTGTCTGGCGGATAACAGTTGCATTCTCTTCACTCTTAACCAGAGATTTTATCCGAATATTGGTGCGTCCTTACACACATTGTAAGAAGACAGTCTCGGATAAATTAATGATAAGTTTGTCTTTGAGCAGACACTCATATTTGGAATATTTACCTGCTGTGCTCTTTATTGTGCATAAACGATGTTCATACAATGTGAGATATTATCGCGATATTTTCAACGCTTTACGTCCTTGTCCTTTTCTTTCAAGGTCAAGTCATCTGTCGAAACTCAGTCACACATTCAAACTACTAAATGAAACTATATTTACTGAATAGAGAAAAACTACCTCCCACTACTGGTGATTAAAATGAATACTGGCCTTATATGGATGTGACATTCGAAAGACCATCTTCTTCATGCTTTACTAATTAAAATAATCATAAGGATTCTAAACAAATAAACAAAACATAGTGAAGCAGAAAATATAGACCTAATCAAAATAGACCAGGACGGTTCTAGTTGCACTTGATCTGAGTCAAGCTTTTGACACAGTTAATCATGGGCAGCTGGTGTCCGATTTGGCAGACTCGTCAAGACTTTTGTAGAGAATTTTCTGATGTACAACTTTGTCTCAGGAAATTTTCCGGAAAAAAATTCAATTCTGTCGTAATTTTGGTGTTTTCCACAAATATACGCTTTATTATCATCAAATTACCCATGCCTTCAATTATTTTCTTTTTGTTTTGTTAATTTTTTTTAAATTGCCAAAAAAATATAAGAAATAAATAAAGTGATTGCAGCAAACGCGGCCCAAAAGCAAGTGTTTAGTTTGACAGCTAAAATGACTGTTCGCGTCAGTTCGCGTTCTTATATGTTACCAAAAAACGTAAGAAACGTACTCATATTCACCCACAGTCACTGACAGTCACGAAGTGAATTATAAACTACGTTGTAATTTTATTAGGCCGTACGGTTCAGGCAACCACTTGGACTTGGGATGGCGTAGCCCAGGGTTATTTTTATAAGCGCGGCGGGAGGCCGCCACTCACAAAGGTGGGTATTTGTTTCCTTTAGGGGTCAACTGCTAATAAATTAGCTGAAATTATGGGAGATAGCTCAAAAGACGGGTTTGGCCTCAGGATCACGAATCCGGAAGCGCTTTTTTAATTTTTTGTTTTAGCAAAAAGTTATGGTCAAAAATCCATGGTATTTATCTGCAGAACACCTTTCTGAGCTTATTATAAATAACCCTGAGCTCCGCCATCCCAAGTCCGGGTGGTTGCCTGAACCGTGGCAACGTTTTTAGGTACAGCCTAATAAACTTACAACAACCACATGAAACTTGCAACTTTGATTGCAAATATCTCTTCAGAGAAGCAAAATATTAAAAAAGCGCTTGTGGACTCGTAATCCTGGGGCCAAACCCCGTCTTTTGAGCTATCTCCCATAATTTTATTTATTTATTTATTTATTTATTTATTTATTTATTCAGTCTATGATTATTCATCTTACAGACTATATACAAAGAAAAGTTAAAATTAAAAATTTTAAAGTATAAAAATATTACAAATATTAAAAAATAAATATACAAAGGTATCATAAACTTAGTTCAATGGCAGACTTAAAAGTTACTCGTGGCAAGGAAAAGTCAAAAGTTAGACTCTTCGAGAGCTTATTATATTCAGTAAGGGCACGAAAGATTGGTTAAAAAGGTAGTAAATAGCTCTGGGAGCAATCAAATAAAAAGGTAAGAACGAGCGAAGGCACCTGTTAGGAACATTAAATGTCACCTTCTCAAGGAGGCCTGGACAATCTAAAGACCCAACAATGATGTCGTAGACAAACATGAGCAAGTGAACTCTCCTTCTACAGTCAAGGGATTGCAGATTAATAAGAAAACAGCGGGAGGAATATGAAGGGAGCGGGTCATCGAAATTTAGCGAGCTTAGGGCAAAGCGTATAAATTTACTTTGAACCCTTTCAATTCTTGCAGAATGGCTGGTATAGATAGGGTTCCAGATAATGGAGGCATATTCTAGTTTTGAACGCACTAGAGATATGTACAAGGCTTTCCTGGTATAGGGGTCACAGAAGTCTTTGGCATATCTACGAAGGAAAGAGAGGTTGGAGTAAGCCTTCGGAAGCACATAAGATATATGATTGACAAAGGAAAAGCTTGTGTCAAAAACGACACCTAAATCAACAATTTCAGAGACCGAGGCCAACTGACGACCCGCGATGTCATAGAACGAGGGGAGGGAATTAGAGAACTTGGTGAAAGACAAATGGAAACATTTTTTAACATTTATGAAGAGCTTGTTTGCAAAACACCAATCGACAAGATTATTTAAGTCATGCTGCAGAAGGAAAACATCAGATGGAGAATTAATCCTACAAAAAATTTTTAGATCATCAGCGTAGAGTAAAAAGCCAGAGGATTTAAAACATGACCCAATATCATTAATAAAAAGAACGAACAAAAGTGGGCCAAGAATACTACCCTGAGGGACTCCCGATGTTGCAACAAAAGGTTGAGAAAGACAGCCTTCTATTTCAACACACATAGTCCTGTTCGATAGATACGATTTCAACCAACTTAAAAAGGCAGAATGGAAGCCAATATACTCAAGTTTAAATAATAAGATCTGATGGGAGACTTTATCAAAAGCCTTCGAGAAATCGGTATAAATGGTATCCAATTGCGACCCATCCTTGAAAGCAGAAATACAGAAATCAGAGAAATAAGCCAGGTTAGTAACAGTAGAGCGCCCAGAAACAAACCCATGCTGGTGCGGCTCAACAATACTCTTGATCACAAAGCACAGTTTTTCTTTAATAATTTTTTCAAATAGCTTATAACAGGTTGTAAGCTTAGCGATAGGCCTATAATTAGCGACATCATTTTTATTCCCCGACTTGAAGATTGGAGTGACGGATGATTTCTTCCACCTGTCAATAAATGTTCCCGAAGACAGAGATAAGTTAAAGATATGAGATAGAGGGAAAGATAGAGACAGACTACATTGCTTCAGTACAAAAGCGCAGAGACCATCACTGTCACATTTTAGCGAAGGCTTCAATGTGATAGTGAGGGATCCAAAATCAAGGCACTCGAAAGGGCATGGGTGCACATAGTTGCAGCTCTGAGCACTTAAGTCCGGTTCAAAATTAGACTTGAAGAAATCTGCGAAGAGTTCGACCGTATCTACTAGAGAGTTGGAAGAGACGTCATTCCACTTCATGCAAACCGGTATGTTGGAAGAGCTACGTTTGGAACGGATAAAGTTCCAGAAAGCCTTAGGGTTATCTTTAAGCTCACTCTAGAGCCTACGAAGATATCGATTATATAGGAACTTATCAAGATTATTAAATTGCTTCACACTCTGTAGGTAATTATCTCGGAGGATAGAGTTAGAGGGATTTCACTTGCATAATTTATTGCATTTGTTACGCTTATTTTTTAACTTCTTAAGGGTTTTGTTATACCACGGTAGCTTATGCTAATAATTTTAGCTAATTTATTAGCCGTTGACCCCTAAAGGAAACAAATACCGAAAGGTGTTTCGCATATAAATACCATGTATTCCGCCCCAATTTTGGTATCGGACCCGGGTCATTTTTCGGTTTTTTGACCATAACTTTTCACAAAAACAAAATATTAAAAAAGCGCTCCCGGATTCGTGATCCTGGGGCCAAACCCCGTCTTTTGAGCTATCACCCATAATTTTAGCTTATTTATTAGCAGTTGACCCATACATTGTGGCTCATGGCGGCACTGTTGGGACCGCCAAAAATCACCCGACAAAGTCCTCGGCGACTTTATTCACGACGTGGACGGCCAAGTTGGTATGGAATTACCCCAAAATCTTAGGAGTGACTTTCGACACTATACACACTTTCGATGCCCATTCAGCTGCAATTGTCTCAAAATTACAGAGCCGCAACAAAATCCTCAAGTCACTAGCCGGCAGCACTTGGGGTAAAGATAAAGAAACATTGTTGGTAACGTACAAGGCAATTGGTCGGCCGATCCTGAACTATGCGTCGCCGGGGCTTGCAGACGTTCATTGGAGTCAGCTGCAGGCCTGTCAAAACACCGCGCTCAGAACCGCTGCGGGGTGCGTCGTTATGTCTCCCATAACTTATATAGACAATGAGGCGGAAATGCTTCCAGTTAGGTAGCATATTGAAATGCTAAACAAGCAGTAAGTACCTACTGAATTGCTGTAAACCACAGCACCCCAATAGGCAACTGTTTGAGCTAACTCCGCCTCCTAGGACCGTAAGGACGCATCTACGTAAACATTTTGATGAGATCCGGCATTTTATAACAACCCCGTTTGATCCTGAGGTGCACAAGCAGGCCTTGGGGCATATCTAAAACGTCTGTTGGCCACCAGGCCGCGCTCTGTCCGCTGTTTTGCATGCTTCAACACCACGCATTTCTGTAGAGGAGCGTTGTTGTTGTTGTTGTAGCGATATAAGAAAACGGCCCGGGTCGTTTCGGCACGATGGGTACAGCACAAGTACTGGTACCGTTCTCGTGGAACCGGCAATACAAGAAACTAGCCGTGTAGGCTATGTAGGTCATTTAGCGTTACCCAGGGTGCACCAACTGGGAGGCGACCTACTTTTACACCCCTAACGTCATCTTCCTCGAGAGACAATGGTCACTCTGGCTCAATTACGCTCTGGATATTGTAGCAGATTAAACTCCTACTTATCCAGGCTGAACCCTGACGTGCCGAATGAATGCCCGGCATGCGGCTCGCCCCCATAATACCTACCACCTATTCACTTGCCCTACGGAGCCCACCCTTCTAACACCCATCTCCCTTTGGTCCAACCCTATTGAAACTGCTAGTTTTCTTGGACTCCCGTTAGAAGATATTGATGACAATTTAGGCTAAGGAAAAATACACTTTGGGCAGGACTACACCTCGTTACAACAACAACAACAACAACAAGCAGAAAATATCAGATCTATGTACAAACGTGTAAATTCCTAAAGGTCCCTAATTTTTTTTTTACTTTCACATACCTATAGTTTTGATAGGAAAACCTTGATATTGTTCAAAGTAAATTTTCTCAAAAAAAAACTTTCGTTCATACACTGAAGACGGATCGCCATTGTAACAAGACCAAAATTGACAAAAAAATAAACTAATGACGACAATATACCAAAAGGTTATCATAACCTCTAGCGAGACTTTTGCCGAGTTTCTCTTCCATCTTGTGGTGTGCTGCTTTTGAGTTTTTTCCTACAAGTTGGTGGGAGCTACAGTTTTTTGCCGACTCCGAACGGCACTTGCAAAGCCAATGAATTATGCTGAGAAGCTTCTCATGGCAGAAATACACCCGGACAGTTTGCCAAACTACTGCCGAGGGACGACCCCATTTAGAAAAACTTTGTTTTCTAACTAATTTCAATAGGCCGAACACACTATCACTATACAATCAGTGTTTCCATTTTAGCCGATTTGCGGCTAGATCTAGCCGATCTCAAAATGATTTAGCCGAAAAAGAGGATTTATCCGGATCCGATTTGTCAAAAAAATTCAGCCGATTGTAGCCGTTTTTAATATTTTTCATTATTCAATTTCCAATAAAGTAGCAGTGGAATGTTTACACTTCGAATATCGTTTATTTTGTAAAACGAAGGCAAATACCTCAAATTTTCAACAAGCTAACATTTTTTTGTTATTTTTTTGTTTATTTTTGTTTCGTTAAGTTAAAATAATTTAATGAATTTAGTATTTTTGGTTTTATTAGGTTTGTTTATTGGGCTGCTCTAGCTTACGCCAGATTGAGATATTTCACAAAATTGTGTTTAACGAACACTTTTCTTGCTCTAGGTTGCTCTATCTTTTGTTTCATGAGTACGCTCAAAACAAAGCTAGAGTAATCCAGATCACAAATTTCTGCTCTAGCTTTTTTTATGGAGTAAGTTAGAGCAGAGAAGCAATTCGTCGCCTAAGAGTGTAAACCTGCTAACGACCAAAAAACATATTTTACAGTAGAGGCAAACAACTAAATATATCTTTAACTCTTAGCCTAAGGGCCGAATCCTGCATATCCTTTGTTAATCGCCCGACGTTCTATAGCCCTAATCCAAAAAGAAAGAAAGAAATTACGTTTTTATGGTTTTATTGGCAAATTTATAACTTAGCAGGTTTTAGTTTTTTGATTTTCAAAACCAAAAAGGGATTTAGCAGTTTTCCTCTATGAAGAAAATGTTTCCCATTTTATTTTTTGATAGTTACGATAATTGCACGCGATTTTTTTTGTTGGTTGGAAAGGTGGAAGCTTCAACTTTAAGACTATGCAAAGTTCTGGCGACCGCCGTGGTGTAGCGGTTAAGTGTTGGGCCTTCTACACCAAGTCGTGGCGGTTCGATGCCCGACAAAAGTAACATCAAAAATTATTTAGAAAAAGAACTTTTCTAAATGGGTTCGCCCCTCGGCAGTAGTTTGGCAAACTCTCCGGGTGTATTTCTGCCATGAGAAGCTTCTCGGCAAAAAATTCATTTGCTTTGCAAGTGCCGTTCGGAGTCGGCAAAAAACTGTAGGTCCCGCCAACTTGTAGGAAAAACTCAAAAGCAACACACCACAAGTTGGAAAGAGAAGCTCGGCAAAAATTTCGTTTGAGTTTATGATAACCTGTTGGTATATCGCCGACATTAGTGTGTTAAAGGTTGCTTGGAAAAACTTCCAAAAATTATGCGAAAACTTATATACTTAAAAAAAATTGATTGGTTAAGAAGATCCATCAGCAGAGACCCTTAGTATGAAAATAACAAAACGAAATGTTCAGGTATTAAAAGCTAAAGGTAATAACCAAAGTTCATGAGAAATTCGATTTTGTATCTCTTGAGAAACACGTTTCTTTTAGACCCTGAAAACACGATTTTTGAAATTTTACAAATTTTGAGATAATAACACAGTGCGACAAAAAATAAAAAATTAAATACGCTTTTGAAGCGACTTGTACAGATTGTTCATCTGGTCGAGTTATACACGAAACACCCTTCAAAAGATTTGTAACACCTCAAAATCTGGTTTAAGGTCAAAAAACCGTTTTTTCAGAGTTTTCAACCGATTTTGAAATTCACAACGGTTATGGGTAGAGAATTGTTGACACTTTCGAAATATGTATAGTCTTTTGTTCACTTGAAAAGGTTTTTTTCACGCGAGAAATTGATTTATTTTTATTTTTTTCGGTTTTTCCGGTTTGACGCCATTTTTTGACCACTAATTGACAATAAATGAACCTTTTTGGGCATGTGTCATCGAGAGGCATTCACTGCTTAATTATATCAGTTTTATTTTTTTGGAAATGACTTCAGGTTTTCAAGATATGCAGCATAATCCAAAATCAAATTTTTTGGTCTCAACCGCCCTACAGGGGTACTGTGTTCAATTAGGCGGGTCGATATGAAATTCACCCAAGTGACAAGAAAAATCGTGTTTTAGGGATCAAAATAAGATACTTCGCCGAAGGAAGCATACCTCTAAAACCAATTCTAATGTCCCAACTTTGTACTTTTGACTTTGAGCGCCAAGGTTTGAAAAAACCTAAGTTTATCCATTTAGAGTGCCCCAATCGTGTTAAAATGTATGACCGGCCCCCACTAACTTTTTAAGGCCGACCCACCCTTGCCAGTGGCGCACCCCTAAGACCGCACCTTTGGGGGTCCCCATACAAAAAACTCAAAAAATCACAATTTTTGGCACTTTACGTGATAAAATCAGCTGAGTGTCTATCTTTTTTCATTTCTGGAGTTCATTTTTCTCTTAAGAACTTTAAGAAACATAGCCATTTCACTGATTTTTTCATAAAAAGTGCCAAAAATCGTAATTTTTTTAAATGTTTGTATGGGTGCCCCCCAGGTGGTGGTTTAGGGGGTGTGCCACTGTCATGGGTCCGTCAGCCCTTCAAAGTTAGTGGGGCTCGGTCATACATTTGAGCACGATTCGGGCATTCTAAATGGGTCAACTAAAGATTTTTCAAACTTTTGCGCTCAAGGACAAAAGTAAAAAGTCGGGACATCAGAATTGGTTTTAGAGGTATGCTTCCTTCGGTAAAGTAACTTATTTTGATTCCTAAAATACAATTTTCTTTTTCACTTGAACACAGTACTCCTGTAGGGAGCTTGGGACCAAAATATTAGATTTTGGATTAGGTTGCATATCTTGAATCTTGAAGTCCTTTCAAAAAAAAAAAAATGGTATAATTACGTAATGAATGCCTCTCGATAGCACATGCCCAATAAGGTTCATTCATTGTCAATTAGTGCCAAAAAATTGGCGTCAAAACCGGAAAACCGGATGAAATTTCCAAAAATTCCAACTTCTGGCTTAAAAAACATACCATACTTTTTTCAATTGAATAAAATACAATATATATATCGAAAGTGTCAACAATTCTTTACCCAAAACCGAGAATTTTGAAATCGGTTGGATTTTTAATGAATTTTTTTTACGAAGAAACTGAAAAAAGGTTTTTTGGTCTTAAACCCTGATTTTGGGAGTGTTACAAACTTTTTAAAGGGCGTTGCGTGTATAACTCGACCAGATGAACAATATCTATTAGGTCGCTTCAAAAGTGTAAAATGGCTGTCGCACTGTGTAACCGAACCTAAAAGCACAATATATTGGATTTAGCAGTTGAGTTTGATCGCGTTGTACTTAGCAGCTTTTCTCATCAAACAATATTTTACATTTATAAATTTATATTGACAGATTTTGTTTGCTTGGCAAGTGCGGAATCGCCTACTCTTTCAAACTGCATCAAAAGGTCAATTTTGGTTTGGGACGGATTTGGCAGGTTAACACTCTTAGGCGACGAATTGTCAGTGAGGAAAAAATAAATTTTTGAAAACTCTTTGTTGCTTTTTTGACTTGTAGTCTATTGCTGTAAATACCGACGGTATTAACAAGCAATTTTCGGGATTGTATGAAAATGTGTTTTTTGAGAAAAATTCGCAAATCTTTCATATAAGTTAGCATTGAAATTAAAGAAATGTTCTATATGGAAGTATAAATATATGCATAAATGAACACTGAGAAGGGTTTACCTTCAAGCTGGGTAGTGGCCTAAGGTGCTAGACCTTCTAACATACAAGTCACTACAGTGTTGTGAGTTCGACTCTCACAATGCCGGGAAGAAAAGTCCTTGAAGAGATGTAACTCCAGTATCATCGAAACATATGTCGGCTTGTCTGGTTCCTGCAGCGCGTAGGTAAATTTTTCTCAAAAAACAAATTTTTGAAAACTTAAAAAAAATTAGCTTGCAAGAAAATCAATGTTTTGTATATGTGAATTTGCATTAATTTTGAAGATTTAAACAAAAAAAACCAATTAAAAAGAAACTATCCAGATTCAAGTGTTTCATGGCATTTCTGCTCTGAGTTGCTCTAAGTTGCTCTATTTCTATTTTGACAGCTGCCCTGCTCTGCTCTGCTCTAACCTGCTCTGAACTTTTTTTTGGTCAGTAAACAAACTTATTATTTCTATATACACACATATAAAATGCATTCATTAATACAGAATAATAATGGATCTACTAGACACTTCTGTATTTTTGGTTTAAAAGTCAGTTCCGGGACCCGGCCATATGGAAAATCCCTGTGTTTTCGGGATTCTCCACATAGCAGAATACCGAGACTGACACTCCTAAACCGACACCGTTACTCCTCCTCGAACCATTTAGATGACTTGATGAAGGCTATCAAGTCCTTTATGTCCAGTTCCGCGATCTGGCTTAGGCTATCCAGGAAGGGATCTCCCAAAATGCGTGTTCTCGCGCCGCTTAAAGCCGGGCAGTTGCAGATGAGGTGCTCCACCGTTTGCTCTTCCTCATCATCTTTGTAGCTCCTACAGCATCGTCGGTAGGGCACACCTAGCCTTTCTGCGTGCCTACCAATAAGGCAGTGCCCAGTTAGAACACCTATTAATATAATTTTTCTCCTTCTTAGGGCGTGAATGCCTCTAAGTCTTTTATGATCCCATTTTGGCCAGGTTTGTTTGGATGTCCGCCATCCTGGGGATTGTTGCCACCTTTCGTTGGCTTGACGGAGTGTGTACTCCTTCAGCATTAGCTTGCATGTGGCACTCTTTATCCTTCTTAGGGCGTGAATGCCTCTAAATCTTTTATGATCCCATTTTGGCCAGGTTTGTTTGGATGTCCGCCATCCTGGGGATTGTTGCCACCTTTCGTTGGCTTGACGGAGTGTGTACTCCTTCAGCATTAGCTTGCATGTGGCGCTCTTTATCCCGAAGAACCTGCATGCTCGTACCCTGCCTGGCAAGTTCGTCTGCCTTACAGTTTCCCCCCATGTCCCTGTGTCCCGGGACCCATGTGAGGTGCACGCGGTTCTGTTGGGCCATCTCTTGAAGAGATCGATGACAGCTGAGCGTCAGTTCAGAGTTGACGAATAAGAGCCAAGAGCTTTGATGGCCGCCTGGCTGTTATTAATCTTTTATGATCCCATTTTGGCCAGGTTTGTTTGGATATACGGCACCCATGAGATTGCAGCCACCTTTAGTTGGCTTGGCGGAGTGCGTACTCTTTCAGCATTAGCTTGTATGTGGCTAACAGCATACCTAAGCGCTCTTTACCCCGAAGAACCCGCTTGGTCGTGCCCTGCCTCGCAAGTTCGTCTGGCCTCAATGTCCCTAGGTCCTGGGACCCATGTAAGGCTCACGCGGTTCTGTTGGGTCATCTCTTGTAGAGATCGACGACAGCTGAGCGTCAGTTCAGAGTTGAACGAGTAAGAGCCAAAGAATTTTATGGCCGCTTGGCTGTCACTGAGAATAACAATATCCTGACCTATCCAAGCCGCGGTGTCCATGATTGCTGAGACTTCAGTCTGAACGACACTGCAGTGATCAGGTAGTCTGAAGGAGAGGTTCAAGGTTCAGATCCTTTTAATCGCGGTACCAAAACAACAACAAAAAATGTAAATTCAAATTGTTAGCCAATCAGAAACGTAACCGCTGTTTTGTCTGCTAGTTTCTGCTGAACCCTGTTCGACGAAATATTTGCAGAAATGAGATTTTGACAGCTTCTTACAAGACTCTCTTCTGCTGACAGTTCTTTGCCCGAGATTTCAAGAAACAAAGCTTTTATTTAGCCATTGAACGTACCATTTTCTTTCAATATCAGGTGCAGAAATCTCCATCCTTTCCAAAAGTATGAAAAAGTCGGTTAACCTAAGTGAAAGTAGGACTTATCATCTTTTACCGCTTTTTGGATGATATGAATTTAATAAAAAAAATTATTGAGCCGATTCTAGCCGGTTCGCCAAAAAAATTCTGGCAACACAGTATACAATAGCGGCCACAGTCACTGAAAATATGGGCATTCCAAGATTTTACGTTTTTACGTCTTTACCTATGTGCATATAAGTCACCTCTTATGACCCGTGTGACTACCTCGGGCATATTCTCAGGGCCGTCAAGAGAAAATCCGGGACCGAGGTGAAAAAAAACTACGGGCCCCCATACTAAATGGACAAATTCTCAAAATCAAAATTACCATCTTTTACATATTTACATACAATGGCTCCCAGCTTTTTTCGTGCAATAACACTTTTCTGAATTTCGATAGACGGGGTACTAGGCACGGTTGCCACTCCAAAACAAAACGGTGGACCAATAATTTTGAGAAAAAGGACCAAAACGAGAAATAGTGGACCAAACTGAATTTATTATTGTTTTAATTGCTATATAAAATAGCTCACCCATTTTTTCGACCTTTAGTCTTTTAGTATTCTTGAATAACTATTTAATGATCTATGTTATATAAACTTCTTGAATAAAATGATAATTCAAAAAATTTTTTTATTTTTCGAAAACAATCCACTTTTAAACTTAATTTAGATTTTGGGACATGCAAGCTTCTGTGTTAAAAAGGTTATTCGGGGTCAAGTCAAAATTTGAGGTTCTACAAATTTTTCTCGAAAACGGTAAGTTTTTTCGAAAAATTTCCTGAGACCAAGTTGTAGAACTCTCTACAAATATGGTTCTGAAATTTTTTCTCTAAGAGCAACCAGTTCTAAGGTATCGCGATTGTAAAGTTTGCTTTGGAAAATATATGCCACGTACAGACTTTTCAGTATTTTTTCCGAAAACTTTAGTATGCCTAGACAAATTTTCACTTACCGTTTATTTGCCACGAAGTTTCTCATCAACAATGAAAATAGTTATTTTTGTAAAACCCCTAGTTTTCGAGCTGGATCTAGTCTGGTAAATTTAGTTTATCTTGTATAAAAAAACTCCCACAGAACCAATTTTTTGTCAGGAGCCTTGTTTCGCCCTCAGGAAGGAAAATGCAAAAGTCCCAATCGATCCCATCTGGCATAAAAAAGTTATTCGTTAACAAAAAACGGGGCGGGTTTTTTTTAATTTTTCTCGACTTTTGCCCCCAAATAACTTTTTTATTTTTAAGCTCTCTACAAAAATTTCGTACTGTGGGAGTTTTTTTCATACAAGGTAACTTCATTTTCCCAAACTAGTATTTTTGGATATTATGGATGGAGAAAATATGACTCTAGCTCGAGAACTATAGGCTTTACAAAATAACTATTTTCATTGTCGATGGGGTACTTCGTGACAAATAAACCGTTTTTACCGGTTTTTCTACGCATACTGAAGTTTTCGAGAAAGATCCTGAGAAGTCCGTACATGGCATATACATTAGACTGAGCCAAAAATTCAAAATTTCTTTTTTTTTTCAAAAATTATATTGATTTTCTTTTTAAGAAAGCTGAAAAAAATTACTGTAATTTTTTCAGTACCTCGTTTCTGTAAAAAATCGACAAAATTCTCGATTTCAATGTCGTTATATTCGACTCGATTCAAAATTGAAAAAAAAAATTTGTCACTACCTCAAAAGCAAGTGAGAAAATAAATCGACAAAATAATTTTTTTTTTACAGGAACAAAAAAAATGAGTGTGACGTCAAATCGACTATTTCAGTCGAGACGATCGATCGAACTCAGTTACAGAAACGCAGTACAGATTTTTAAATTAAAGTCTAGAGGTCTATCATCGCTAGTTTAGATTTTACAGACTTAATCTCCAATTTGGTATAAAAACGACAAATCATTGTTGAGGCAATTAAGTTCCCTACAAAAGCTGCCTAGACTGAAATCTTCTCAGACTAGCCGTTTTCTAGTATTCTAGCTTTAAAAATTGGCATGTTTTTTGGATTTCCCGATTTTCCATATTCGTCAACTTTTTGTTTTTTTTTGTGGCTGCGCCATTTGAAGACTGTAAAACTACACCCTCGCAGAGAAAGCATATATTAAGCAAAAATATGTTTGAACGTATATGAGAAATTTATATTTTTGGTTATAATATGGATCATATAATGATAATTAATCATGTATAATATCAATAAACAAAATTTGGTAAAAAATTTGATCAAAAACACACAAAAAAAGACGGAAACATGATTTTTTAATTTAATACTAAATAAGGTTTGAAAAAGTAACTCTACAAAAAAAAGTTGTTTAAACTTTTTGTAGCCCACTCAATTTCCTTTAAGAATCTGTATCTATCTTTGTTGTACATGGATATTAGCATTTTTGACAATTTTTGAAAGAAAAAATGGGAAATCGAAAAAACATGCCAAGTTTTGAAGCTAGAATACTAGAAAACGGTTAGTCTGACAAAATTTCAGTCTAGGTAGCTTTTGAAGGGAATTCAACTTCCTACAAAAATATGTTCAGGTAAATGGTGTTTTACAACAATGGTTTGTCGTTTTTTTTACCAAATATAAGGTAACGTCTCTAAAATCTAAAGTAGCGATGATAGACCTCTAGACTTTAATTTAAAAATCTGAAAAAATACCAGTAATTGTTTTCACCTTTTGAAAAAAGAAAATCAATATAATTTTTGAAAAAAATAAATCTTGAATTTTTGGCACAATCTAATATAGATATGTATTTTCATATAATTTCGACCACTGCGATAAGGGGATGTCAGTTTACGAAAGTAAGCGTGACATTAATAACCATCAATAAGTCGGCGTAGTTTATGATTGACCGTCAAATATACTATTTTCATCCATATGGTTACTTCAAAAATGCATTGTCTAGGGGCCCCGACATGATTTTTGCTATGGCCTCTGAAAGTGTTAATCCAGCCCTGAACGAAGGTGATTATCAATGTCACAATAAACCCAAAAGAACCAAATTTGTTGTGTGCATTAAAAAAGGCACTCAATTAATTTATTAGAAATTTTTGGAAAAACTCAATTTCTTGTTAAATATATAAAAAATAGATTGGATTTCACCCAAATTTGGACTTCCCTAATTGTTTTATTTACTTTAAGGGCCGATTTCACAGTGGCTGGTTAACTTACGCTCTACAGATTTCCAATTTTCATTTTGAGTTAACCCAAGGTTAACTTCCCAACGTTGGTGAGTTACCCTGTGGTAAGATATTAGAATGTCGTATACCAACAATTTATGAAGTAAAAATTCAATTAAATAACTTAACCCTGGAGCCGAAGGTCTTTGTAACTTCTGCTCCTTCTTTTGCAATTTTGTGATTTATCACCATTTTATAGTCTTTTATTTAGTTTCACCTGACGGCTGTCTGTTATCAAATCTTGCAAGCTAAATTTGATACACTTCCCGGTGTCCGATTGATTTGAAATTCTGCACCCATGTATAACCCTGATGACAATGCAATATTATAAAAAAAATTTCGATAGGTGGCGCGTGGGTCGCTATATTTTCAAAATTCGCATTTATGGTCCGATTTAGCTGAAATTCGTAACATGTATTACTACCATGAAAAGAAATATTTTTGTAAAAAAAAAATCCGCTAGGTGGGGCTGAGATAGCGGTAATAAAAACTCAAAATCGTAATTATGGACCGATTTGGCTGATATTTTACGTGTGTGTTACTTAATTAATTTCTAAATGTTAAAATTGGACCCGCTAGGTGCCGCGTGAGTCGCTTTATTTGAGAATTACGAAGGTCTGTTTTCAGCGTCGATTAATTCATTTTTCAACGAACTTCCCGTTGAGGTAGGATCTTGAAATTTTCATCATCGCTTAGTTTTATACCCCAATGCACTATAATAAAAAAATAATTCCGATAGGTGGCGCATGGGTAGAGATATTTGAAAAATTTAATTTACAGAGATTTTGCTTCCGATTTTGAACTAACTCCCCGTTGAGCTGGGGTTTTGAAATTTTCACCATCGATCAGGTTTTACTGACAATGCATTATACAAAAAATCTAAAATATTGCTTTATTTGCAAAAATCCAATCATCACCCAAGTTTAGTCGTTTTTCCCTATTGCCATAGAAAGAAGATTGGAATTCGCCGCGTGGTGTATTCCAAAAGTACCTTTACTTACCACGCGGCGAATTCCTTTACTCTTATGAGCATTGTCTATTGATATGCAGATGGCGCTGAAGAATGCAACAATCGGCTAATTCCTTCACTCTTTTGAGCAATTATGCATAAAAAGTTGGCTCTGCTGATTTTGAATTATTAAATTGAAGAAAAAAGGAAACAGCTAGTTATTATTGAAACGCAGTTCTAATTAATTATAAGCTTTTATTTAGTTTCACCTGACGGCTGTCTATAATCAAATCTTGCAAGCTAAATTTTATACACTTCCCGGTGTCCGATTGATCTGAAATTCTGCACCCATGTATAACCCCGATGACAATGCAATATTATAAAAAAAATTCCGCTAGGTGGGGCTGAGATAGCGGTAATAAAAACTCAAAATCCTAATTATGGACCGATTTGGCTGATATTTTACTTGTGTGTTACTTAATTAATTTCTAAATGTTAAAAAAAAATTGGACCCGCTAGGTGGCGCGTGAGTCGCTTTGTTTGAGAATTACGAAGGTCTGCTTTCAGTGTCGATTAATTCGTTTTTCAACGAACTTCCCGTTGAGGTATGATCTTGAAATTTTCATCATCGTTTAGTTTTCTGCCTCCACGCAAAATAACAAAAAAATGATTCCGATAGGTGGCGCACGAGTATAGATATTCGAAAGTTTTCATTCCAGGAAATTTTGCTTTTGATATTGTACTAACTTGCAGTTAAGATGGGATTTTGCAAATTTTCATCATCGTTCAGGCTTCGCTAACAGTAAATAAAAAAATTAGCTTAATTTCAATAATCCCATTTATCGTTTAGTTTAGTCTTTATTCCAATATCGCAAATGTAACTTTATTAACCACGCGGCTTTATTGTAAAAGATTCTATGGTTTCTGTTGCTGCTAGCAGCCGATTGATGTCGCTGCGGCATTATTGCCTCTTGTTGATAAACCGAACTAAAAAGTAAAAAATAAAATTAAAGAAAAAAAACTTTTTTAAAAATAAGCTTTTATTATTGGTTCATAAAATTAACTAAAAAGTAAAAAATAAATTAACTGTAAAGGAATATAACACTTTATAAGTTCATTGTAACCTTTAAAGATAATTTGGCTTCTTCGTCTGCCACAAAATAATTCCATATTGTACATAATTATATATTTCTAACATTAAAACTTTACACCTAAATTATTAAATCTTCCAGTATATATCACATTCCTAATTTTATTAATAATAAAAGCGTGTTAAATTTCGATATCAAGAAAAGAAGGTCCTGAATGTTCTTAATTATACCATCAAATAGAAAAGAAGGTCCTAAATGTTCTTAATTATACCATCAAAATTTAACACGCTTTTATTATTAATAAAATTAGGAATATGATATATACTGGAAGATTTAATAATTTAAGTGTAAAGTTTTAATGTTAGAAATATATAATTATGTCCAATATGGAATTCTTTTGTGGCAGACGAAGAAGCCAAATTATCTTTAAAGGTTACAATGAATATATAATAATAATAATAATAAATAACTTAAATTAAAATGCGAATCCATAATTAAATGTGAAACTTAAGCTAACCTGCCTCTGTGAAATCGGACCCAAGGGGCATAATCGTGAACAGATACTTTTTCGATAAAATTAGTCTAAGAGCCGTTTTCTCGAGTTCCCGTTAACGTCAAAGTTCATTGTCAATTTAACAGCCATTTCATTTGCCCTTTTAACACTAAGATAAACTGGGTCTGGATTCTCTAACTTTGAATTTTGAAATTTAAAATTTTTATCATTAAAAATGTATGGGAAAAAGTGTACATTTTAAAACTCACAGTTAGAGAATCCAGGCCTGTGGCCTGTACATTTATAGTGAGCGTTAAAGTTGATTGCTCAGGTTGGCAATTGTTGTCAGTATATATATGGGTCAATTTCAAAAAAAACGAAATTTTTGTGTCCCTGCTCTTTACACTACTATTTTAGGTAAAAAAAATATCAAAAAAAAAAACAAAAATGTGAGAATGATCATGGAGGAATATGTAACCAAAAAACGTTATTCTCAAATTTGTGTGTTTGTTTGTTTAGAATGGTGCTTTGTTTCTCCCTCTGACTCCTTTCATACAAAAGCATGTGTCCCCCGTTAGAATTTTTAGTAAACAAAATAAAATAAAATCAAGAAAAAAAGTAAATATGTAACATTTAATAACTGTTTTCGAATTATTGGGTTTCTTTCTTTAGTTTTGATTTGTTATAGTTGTCAAAAATTAATTAGTGCGAATTTGGCGTTGCGAAGAAAGGTTGTCCCCACAATTTGTATTGAGCGTCACTTTTTTATACATCAAGAAATATTACCAGTTTTGAGTTTGCATTTAAATAAAGTAAACTACGTAAGGAAAGTACAAACTTTAAATATTAAAAAGTGAAAAAGCGAAAGAAAAAATCTATTAAAAAAAGTGTGCATTTGCGTAGTTTTTGTGAACACCATGGTAAGGGCGCGATAAAATGTCATGAGCGTCACGCTAATTTTTTTAAAAGTGAATATATTAAATGTAAAAAATTTAAGTTGACAATCATTGTTTACATGGTTTCAACTAATTTTTTTATAATTTGTGAATTTGGGAAATAAATTGCCTACGGAAAAAAACCAAAATAGGCAAAAATGTCATGAGCGTCACTTTTGATACATATTGCTTCATAGCTTAAAATGCTTAATTTTGATTTTATTTTTTAATTTTCAAGAGTAAAACAACAAAATTAACGGCGGCTGAGAGAGCACGGAAATATCGAGAGAAAATAAAGCTCGATAAAGCGCGTAATAACGAATTAAAAAGAAAGAAGAAAGAAAGGTATAATCGTGGTATATTTCAGTTTAATTTTTATTGTTACTGACTTATTCTGTTTTTGAATAGCAACGAGAAACGGATGAAAAGAGGTGACATGCCGAAAAAAATGCTTTGCATTTTTAGCGATTTTTTTATACATATTTGGTGTGTGACGCTCAAGACAGAAATCATAGAAAACCTAAAAAAATCCAAAAATATTGATTTTTTTGAGAGCCTAAAGGTACCACCGGATTCTTCATAAATTTCTACATAAATTGGCCACTCTTACAGGCGAATTGAAAAAACTTTAAAAATAAGCAAAAAAAACTCGTTGTGTACGTTTTTTTTGAAATTGACCCATATATCACCGAAATGCTCTGTGCTCTTAAATCCGACCACGCACTGTTTGTGCACACGGACAAACCGGTTTACAATCGGACCAAACATTAAAAAAGGACCAATTTTGGTCCAAAATGAACCAAAACAGCAACCGTGGTACTAGGATAGTATTTAAAAATTGTTTTCACTAAAATATAGCGCATTATATAACAGAAAGCACTTAAAAATGTCCTTGAAAATTTGCATAAACTTCAAGGGAATTTTTCGAAATTGCAAAACAGCCATAAAATCTTTCAACGTTTTTGATAGAATTTCTAGTAGGGCTCTTGATAATCGACAAATCGATTAGTCGAATAATCGATTTCGACTAGTCGTTTCCAAAAATATTCGATTATCACTAATCGACTAGTCGAATAGTTGCTTTTGACTAGTCGATTACTGGTCTGAAGACCCGGGTAATAAGGCGGGAAATTCTACTGTAATTCGCATGCATGTCTAAGTGGTATCTGCCATTTTCGCCAATTTATTTGCTTCATTTCTTTGAAATTTAAAAAAAAATGTAACAGGAGCACAGAATATTTGTGTAGGTAGATATACAAAAATGAAATTTTGAAAAATGTATGTATGTTTGTAGCAATATTTGTATGTATGTAGATAAAAAAAGTTTGAAAATTTTTTTTCATACGGCAAAACGTTCTATGTCAATATTATTCTTTCAGGTTTAAATGCGCAATGTACGCATCTTTCTCTTATTTTACGTTGCCGTTTGAAATAAGTTAGTTGAAAGATTGATTTGTGGGGCAAAAGATATGTAAAAGTACATTAAATCACACCTAATTTTCCAAAGAACTCAAAAATTACAAACATTACATAGAGCGTTTTGATGTATTACCAAAAATATACGGGAACATTAGAGTGCCAAAAAAAGTTCCACACTTTCTATCGGAATGATTAAGCTTGAGAATTTATTTTTTTTTGTGGCAAAAATGCTTCTGCATGCCAATGAAAGATTTTCTATGAAAATAAAAAACCAATTTGACATGTGAGAAATTATAAGCACCTGCAACTCTAGTGTCTTAGTTTCTGTTTGAAAACTTTAGATTTGTAACAAACTTTTCAAAATGTTATTTGTTTCATGCGCTGCTAAGCGCTCTCCAATGATGCTGTTATGTCAGGCCGAGTTAAAATACAGGAGATGATTGAAACACGAGATTTTAATCCAATTTAAGATTGTATAATTTTCCCTTTAAAAGCTGATGTAGTTTTTTAATATAAAAGTCACTGGAAATTGAGTTGATTTGATTTCTCGAGAACGAAATCAAACACTGAAGATGGCAGATCGCCGAAACCGGTTTGTTACAAAACCAAATTTCACTGGAAATTATTTGAACATGCTCGAAAAATTTCTGAAAATAGCGCTTTTCGAAATTGGTGATTCAATAAATATTTTATAAATTTTAAGGAAACATTTAAGCACACGCTAATAAGTTGTTTTTAATATTTGACAAGTATCAGGAGCACAGAATTTCAGTAAGCAATTATACAAAAAAAAAAAAAATTCAATAAACTGGTATGTACAGATGGGGGTTGGTGGGGCAACTGCTCCCACTGTTAAATTGCATTTTGAAAATATCTTTGTGTATAAGAAAAGAACTGAAAGCTAGTAGATGCGTGTTTTTGAAGTTATTAACGTTAATATTATTATCAATATTACTGGAGTATTGCAGTCAAGTTACTTTATGGATGCTCTGATGCTGATACTTAAGTGATAATATCAGCTACTCCGGCGGAGCTCCCGGCAGGAATGAAGGTAATAGAGTGGATAAAGATAACATCGAATTTATCGAAACATACCGTCAAATTCCCTTAAAATCGTTGGAATTCCCTCAAGATCTGTTAAATTTTCTCCCGCCGGGAGCTCCGTCGGAATAGCTGATAGACCCCAATATGCAACAATAATTGCATGCTTCCTTTTCATGTAGCGAATGATGAGCTTGTGATGAGCAACAGATTGTCAACATTTAATTCAACACACCCCATATTTTTTTATACGGGACGCTACTGAAATAATTTTTGACAAGCGGCCATGTTTTTTTCAATCGTACAATATTTGTGACAGAATTACATACTTACATAAAGAAATTCTGTCTCCAAACCCTGTAGGAAATTCATATAACTCCAAGTCAACTATTATTATTTATTTTCATCCTAGCTGTTCATTGTACCCAAGGCGAATTCATTACAGGTGTGTTCGAGCGAATTCAGATCTACACGCACGCACACACTCCTTGTGGCTAAAAATGTCAGACAAAGCAACAACATAAGAAATTTGACAGCTACGATTGCATTTTCAAGGAAGAAGAAGAAGTCATATGGTGGGAAAAAGTCACCTGTAAATTTATTCGCCTTGATTGTACCATTGGTATAAATTAATAAAAAAGATCAATTGCTTTTTCGAAACCTTTTCTCAAATACCAAATATCTTCAGATTTCTATACTTATAAGTACTTGTTTTAGTTAACTAATCAAATTTAGTTATGAGATATTAATAATAATTTATTTACGTTTTTGGTTTGGTTTTATCATGCATTCATACGTAGCTGTCCAGGCCTCGGTTAAGGTCGAAACCGGTGTTCTAAGCCAGATCAATGCTGACATCATACAAATTTTCAATGAAATCAAAAGCTGACTTAAAAAAGATACTTTTTTTATCTGAAATTCTAATCTTGGCTTTGATCATAAGGACGACAGCCCGCCTAAGCGGTTTTTTGCCGTTTCGTATCAGAGCACGCCAATCATTCCTTTTTAGCGATAACTGACGCCAATTGGAACCCCCAAGGGAGTTTAAGTCATCCTTCACCTTTTGTTTCCATCTCAGTCGAGTGTGGTACCACAACGAAACGCTTGAGCTCAATGAACTTTCTTGAGAAAAAACCTCCTCTTTGAGACGAAAAATTTATGTGTCAGACATTAAAATCCGACAACAAATGCCAAAGATTTGAAGAAAAATGTAATTAGGCGACATCTAGGCTTGCCACAAAAAAATGTTTTTCTAAAACACTTTGTATGAGGGGAGTACGGCCGTCTTTTTTTTTTCCTGTAAGCCCGAGACGCTCTAATAAAAGAGCTATGAACACTGAAAAATAAAGAACTAGTAGTTGACTTGGAGTTGACTACAGGGTTTGGTGTGACAATTTTTTTATGTGAGTAAGTCTGTATTGTACGTTTGAAGAAAAACATGGCCGCTTGTCAAAAATTTTTAAAAATTATTCCAGTAGCGTCCCGCAAAAAAAAATATGGGGTGTGTTCGAGCCGCGTTGGTTGTAGCAGTGCTACTTTTTATGACAGAGCATCATGTTCTTCGGCAAAATTTCGCGCTTTCGTTTAACCCTGCTTTCATAACGTTATTTTTTACCCCTTAATTCATAACGATACGTCTCTCAGGCGTATGTTATAACCATATATCATGAAATACGAAACCTACTCTGCAAAATCAACCATCACTTCCAGGCTGTGAGTAACGACGGAGATAAATGCCAGTATGAGTTAGCTTAGAGAGTAATTGCGAGATCTCCCATCAACAAGAAAAAAGTCGATATGCCTCGAAGACGTACGTTATGGCAGCAGGGTTAATAAAATGTTGACAATATGTTACTCACAAGCTCATCATTCGCAACATTAAAATAAAATATGCAATCATTGCAGCATATTATCACCTAAGTATCAGCTTCAGGGCATCAATAAAGTAACATGGCTGCAATACTGCAGTAATATTGAGCTGCTCGAACACACCCATAGTTAATGTTATAGAAAGATTTCAAGACAACCGTACATCTAAGCCACATCCAAAAGCTGTTCCAATTTGCGTTTTTGAAGTGTGTATTTTGATCTTTTCTAAGTCGAGACTTGAGACATGTTAAATAAATCTAGGTAGTTCTTGCTGACTGGGGTATAATGGAGAAAACGCGAGCTATGACACATGACAGCGCAAACGTGATGAACGCAGCAGCAGCGCAACTAATCGTTGTTCCTAGTAGCATAAAATGTAGCGCACATCTTCTTCTGCTTGTGATTAAAGATGCATTGACGTCAGTTCCACAATATGGAGAAGTTTGTAATAAAGGACGAAATGTGGTAAGCTATTTCCACCGATCAACAATAGCTAAATCTGCATTATCAAATCGTCAGACGCAATTGGGTGTGAAGGAGAACATACTAGTTCAATGTATCGAAACGCGGTGGAACTCGAAGTATAAGATGTGCGAAAGTTTAATTCGCAACAAAAATGCTATCACTTTAGTCCTCCAAGACCGAAGTGTAACAAAACTTTCCTACGCAATAAAACTAGACATGGCGGAAACCGAATGGACAACCATGGAAAAATGGTTGAGATGCTGAAACCTTTCGATGTAGCAACGAATGTGTTATGCACTGAGAAAGACATCTCTATATCTATGATTCGTCCTCTGGTTCATGCTTTGATAAATAACCATATGGCGTAGTCGTATTTTGAGCAAAGCAATGAGGAAGTTTTTAAAAACACAGCAAGATTATCATTAAAAGAAAGATTCGAAATTGATATTACTGACATTTCAGCACCGGTAGTTGCATCGTTCCTGGATCCCAGACACAAAAATTTAGCTTACGAAGTAGAGGGAACAAAGGCTAAGGTGATTTCATTTATAGCATCTTTGCTTGAGAATAATAACATTTTAAATGTTTGTGAACCGAGGCCTTCTAAAAACACGCAATTGGACTTTTTATTTCAATGTGAAAGCAGCCAAAGTGATTCCCGAACGCAGTTGGACTTTTATGCAGCAGAACCTCAGATTGGCCATAATATAAATCCCCTTGTATGGTGGACAAATCATTCTGGGATTTACCCTAAGCTTTTTGAGATTGCCAAACAATATTTGTGTATTCCTGCTACTTCAGCAGAATCTGAACGAACATTTTCTAGTGCGGGAAATATCGTTACTGCAGTGAGAAACTGCTTGTTTCCTCAGAATGTGCATATGTTGACATTCTTATATCAAAATAAACGTTTTATGAATAATAATTAGAATACATAGTTACATTACTTTCCCTTCATTGATTGTGGCTGGAATACACAAATATTGTTTCAAAAATAACTTACAAAATAAATAAAGATTCTACGTGATCTTTATTTCTTGTCTAAAACTGTATTTTTTGTTTCAATGTTTTATATGTAATTGTTTTCATTGAAATTATGTGCTCCTGAAAAAAATAATTTATTAGCGTGTGCTAATATTGATGTTAATAACTTCAAAAACACGCAATCTACTAGCTTTCAGTTCTTTTCTTATACACAAAGATATTTTCGAAATGCAATTTAAAAGTGGGAGCAGTTGCCCCACCAACCCCCATCTGTACATACCAGTTTATTGAATTTTTTTTTTGTATAATTGCTTACTGAAATTCTGTGCTCCTGATACTTGTCAAATATTAAAAACAACTTATTAGCGTGTGCTTAAATGTTTCCTTAAAATTTATAAAATATTTATTGAATCATCAATTTCGAAAAGCGCTAATTCCAGAAATTTTACGAGCATGTTTTTTTAATTATTATGCGTTTCAAATAATTTCCAGTGATTTTTATATTAAAAAACCACATCAGCTTTTAAAGGGGAAATTATACAATCCTAAATTGGATTAAAAGCTCGTGTTTCTATCATCTCCTGTATTTTAACTCGGCCTGACATAACAGCAGCATTGAAGAGCACTTAGCAGCGCATGAAAAAAATAACAATTTGAAAAGTTTGTTACAAATCTAAAGTTTTCAAACAGAAACTAAGACACTAGAGTTGCAGGTGCTTATAATTTCTCACATGTCAAATTTGTTTTTTATTTTCATAGGAAATCTTTCATTGACGTGCAGAAGCAATTTTGCTACAAAAAAAAATAAATTCTCAAGCTTAATCATTCCGACAGAAAGTGTGGAACTTTTTTTGGCACTCTAATGTTCCCGTATATTTTTGGTAATACATCAAAACGCTCTATGTAATGTTTGTAATTTTTGAGTTCTTTCGAAAATTAGGTGTAGTTGAATATACTTTTACTTTTTTTTTGCCCAACGAATCAATCTTTCAACTATCTTTTTGCAAACGGCGACGTAGAATAAGAGAAAGATGCGTACATTGCGCACTTAAACCTAAAAGAATAATATTGACATAGAACGTTTTGCAGTATGAAAAAAATTTTTCAAACTTTTTTATCTACATTCATACAAACATATATACATTTTTCAAATTTTCATTTTTGTATATCTACCTACACAAATATTCTGTGCTCCTGTTACATTTTTTTTTAAATTTCAAAGAAATGAAGCAAATAAATTGGCGAAAATGGCAGATACCACTTAAACCTGCATGCGAATTACAGTAGAAATTTCCCGCCTTATTACCCGGGTAAAACCCGGGTCAAAACTGGGAACCGGATTTAATCGTAAGTATTCGATTAGTGACAGCTAGTCGATTAGCTGAAATCGAATATCTGCTATTCGATTTTCAAACAGCACAAAAGTTGATAATCGACTACTCGACTAATCGACTAGTCGAGTAATCGATTAGAATCAAGAGCCCTAATTTCTAGCCAAATTCCGAGTAAGCATACTTGTAGGCCAATCAATTTCACTATAATAATGTACAAGTTTGAAGTAGCTCAAAATTTTCCCTGAATTTTTCGTCGAGAGTGTTGCATAATTTCTTCCCCACAAAATAATTTTGAGATTCCCGGGCCCGGGGTAAATGACCCCCTCAATCCCTGTCTCGTCGGGCCTGCATATTCTAAATCCCTAACCTAAAGGGGTACGATTTTACACATAAATTATAGTTTTGTTTTACTGCTGGAAACAGTTAGTAATGAACATAAAATTTAGGGAGAGTAACGTTTGCCTGCTTTAGAAAATTCTACCTCACAAAATCCTGCAATCCGAAAAAATTAGTGGTGTAACTTAACTCTTAGAGATAGCTATTTTTCTCCCTTCCTATATATTTCGTATGGGAAAAAATGGAATATTTTTCAAAGCAAATTTTCTAATAATTTTTGAAATTTTTTGCAAAAAAGCTTTACATATTCTTGAATTGGAGGCTTTGAAGTTTCCAAAACTTTATACATAGTGCGATTATCTTAGCTACTAAACTATTTGCAGCTAAGGCGTACGCAGCTCTTCGCAAAGGGGGCCATTTATATATTTGCAAAATAACTATAATTTTTCCTGGGTTTTTTGAAAATTCATCTTAAATTAAATCTTCAGAGAGAGCGTCAGGGGTGTACAGTAGTCTGGACCAAATAATAAAAAATACTGTGAAAGTTACAGAGAATTATATTAAATTCTAGAAGTCTCTTATTGTTAGCTTGAATTTTACACACTTTACCTAATTTTTGGTATAAAAATGGCAAACTATTATCATTTACCTAAATATATTTTGGCAGTAAATTGAGCTTCTTCAAAATCTGCCTAGAACTTATGCAATCGCATGAAAACATACCAATTACACTGGTTTACAAATAATTACTTCGAAAAAATACCATGAAATTTATGTTTATAATTGAATTGGCACGGATATGCCGAGCACAAAACATATTTTTAAAACTTGTTGTATGGGCAGGTTTTTGAGATTATTATTATTATTATAAGGCCTTATTACACCGCGACCATTTATACGACCTACATATTGTGTGACCTTTCAACTTATTGCTGTATGCGGAGGCAAAATCCTGCAATCCGAAAAAATTAGTGCTGTAACTTAACTCTTAGAGATAGCTATTTTTCTCCCTTCCTATATATTTCGTATGGGAAAAAATGGAATATTTTTCAAAGCAAATTTTCTAATAATTTTTGAAATTTTTTGCAAAAAAACTTTACATATTCTTGAATTGGAGGCTTTGAAGTTTCCAAAACTTTATACATAGTGCGATTATCTTAGCTACTAAACTATTTGCAGCCAAGGCGTACGCAGCTCTTCGCAAAGGGGGCCATTTATATATTTGCAAAATAACTATAATTTTTCCTGGGTTTTTTGAAAATTCATCTTAAATTAAATCTTCAGAGAGAGCGTCAGGGGTGTACAGTAGTCTGGACCAAATAATAAAAAATACTGTGAAAGTTACAGAGAATTATATTAAATTCTAGAAGTCTCTTATTGTTAGCTTGAATTTTACACACTTTACCTAATTTTTGGTATAAAAATGGCAAACTATTATCATTTACCTAAATATATTGTGGCAGTAAATTGAGCTTCTTCAAAATCTGCCTAGAACTTATGCAATCGCATGAAAACATACCAATTACACTGGTTTACAAATAATTACTTCGAAAAAATACCATGAAATTTATGTTTATAATTGAATTGGCACGGATATGCCGAGCACAAAACATATTTTTAAAACTTGTTGTATGGGCAGGTTTTTGAGATTATTATTATTATTATAAGGCCTTATTATACCGCGACCATTTATACGACCTACATATTGTGTGACCTTTCAACTTATTGCTGTATGCGGAGGCTCTTTATAAATTTGAGCACCTCCCCAGGTTTTTTATTCCATATCACGAAGGGATTGAGAGTGACCCCACCTAGGTAGCAAACTCTCTTTCTTGCTAACGCAATGCATTCGCAGAGTATATGAACCGGCGTTTCATCGTCCAGTTCGCAAAACCGACAAATTGTATCTGACAGATTCAGCTAATTCGGGAGATAACGCGGACCGCAATGTCCCGTAAAATACCCAGGGAGGGTAAAATACCCCTCCCCCTGCGTACGCCCTTGTTTGCAGCCATTTAAAATTACAGATTTTGTATGTAATACTTGAAATTTAGTCATTTTTAAATGGCTGTAATTCACTTAATAGATACACGTGGAGAATATTTTACTAGAAATAAGGCACAAACAAGAAAATCGAGGAATAATTTTGAACTTGGAAAATGTTTCCTTAATTATGTCTTGATCACGGTTGTCGAACAGGGTTGCCACTTTGAAAAATTTTTTCCTACCAAAACCCAACTAAAAACCTACCAAAATGGCCGTCATCCTACCAACATTTTTTCTCGGCATCAAAACTTTTCTCATGAGTTTTTGGCAATTGTATAGATCCTACGTCAACGAAAAACACGTCTGAAAATGTTGGGAACGGTTGCAAAAATTTCCTAGGTCCGATCCTTTTTAGGTGGCTGGGTCCATTATATTTATAAGCAGAGCACCTTTCTGAGTTGGGATTCTTCGGGCGCATTTCAAAAAAGTAACCCTGAGGCGGCCTAACACCGGCTTCGCGATCATTCCTGCGTAGAACACACTTTTGCACTTTTGGCAACACCTAAAATTTGTCATTACAGCAACTACATGAAATTAACAGAATATGTTCAACTAGGTATGATTGTAAATATCTTGTAAACCACTGAAGATATTACTTTTCGCTTTCGGATTCTTATTCCAGGGACAGATTTGGTACCTCTACTGACATTTTCTAACGTGTTTTTCGAGTTGATGTAGGATCTATACAATTAGCGAGTTTTTTCTTGTACCCAGGTCTCATACCCGGGTTTCATCAAATTATGTTAAAGACACCAAGACAATTGTGACATTATCAATTTGCCAGGGTTTATTCGTTAAAGCGATTTAAAATCTTGACTCACTATTAACGCATGTATCAAAATTATCATGGCAAAATACTGACTTCAAAGGTCCAAAGAATGCGACGGAATTCGTCCTTGATCAAGTACTCAGATTTAAAAAAAAAAAAAAAAAATTTGCATCACTACTGACCCTAACAAGCCAGACGGTGAAAAACAACAATCAACATCTATACACTAACTATGCAATAACTTCCTAAGTAAAACCAGTCATTTGTGATACGAATTTCCAGATCAAAAGTGATCATACATATTTGCTATGAAAGCCACTTCTTCCAAACACAGAAGAATGAGACCAGACCTTTTTTTTTGCGTTATCAAATAAACAAATTTTTTCTTGCAGCTTCATGGTTGAGGAAGTTGGCCTGAAATCTAATGGACCTTACCTTTACCTCCTATGTGTGGGGGAGCGCTTGAAACTTTAAACGAAAAATCATCTTTAAAATACAGGAGTTTGTAAAGCAAATAAAATGAACGAAATTACCATAGATAGTGTTGCTCAAACAATACGGACTGAAATAAAAAAAAAATTTAAATATATAAGAAAATATATGTATATTTTTTATAAAGTGTAAAATTTTCTTATTTATTTATAATTTTTTTGGAAAATTTTTTCCTTATAGTTTTTGTTTTTGATAAGAAAATAACTTGCTTGTTTGAAGTAAACTTTTTTGACTAATTTCAGTAAAAATCAAGTAAGTTTCTAAATTTTAGAAAAATATTTTTCTACGTGTATGATAATCGCACTATGTTTAAAAATATGTACATATGTACATGCAAAAAAAAAATGGTGCAAAGGCTACACTTTTTTGGTGTAAAGCTAACACTATTTTGGTGTCAACGATCTTTTGCTACACTAAAATGGTTTAAAGTTAAAAAGTGTTGTGTAAATCCATAAAAGCTGTTCGTCGCTACCATTCAGAACAAATCTACAATTTGACGTCGACAAGCATAAGTACACGATAGACTAATGGTAGACAGCTCTGCTCAGCAGTTAATAATTGTTAGTTGGGCTCGCGGTGAAGGCAATATGGTAGTGTGGTGAGGAAACGGGAGTAAGTGTGGTGTAAATAGTTTTTTTTTTTTTTTTTTGTTACTTTGACTCCTTTTTGGTGCTAAAATAGCACTTTTTTTAGTTTATATATACAGCAGCACCTTGAATTGCTGTTTTAACACCAAAATTTTTTTGCGTGTACAGCTTTTTGGGAAAAGTTTAAAAAATTATTAGAAAATTCACTTTGAAAAAAAAATTCAAATTTTTTCCGTACAAAATGAATGGGAAACGGCGAAAAATTAGCGACTTCTACTATTGACAACACCAATATGAATTAACTCAAAAAAGGCCCCTTTAACTCGAGTTTATTGCCCAGCGCGAACGGTCTGAGGGTTAAGTTACAGCGCTAATTTTTTGCAAGGCTTATTTTCTCATCAGTTACTAACTTTTTAAGGGGTAAGACCCCAAAAAAACATATTGTTTTTATTTGAATCACCCTAATGTACATATGGGTGGAATAATGAAATAATAAAGCACAATGTTGTATTTAAATGTAATATAAACAAATGAAAATGTGTATGTGGTAGTTACACCGACATGACTCAAGAAAATCAAAATGAGTTTGATATTTTGCAGAATGACGGCGAGCCAACACGTACACAGATGACTCTCGCGAGTCAGACGCACTGTGTATAGACCCCATAACATTGTTTATATTACATTAAAGGAAGAACTTAGTAATTCGGAATTCTGACAAGCAGAATTTTTAAAAATCATGATTTTGAAAAAGCAGGATTTAAAAAAACCAAGGTAGGGACCTATTAAAATAACGTTCCGGTTTTATTTTCGGTTTTTAACACGATTTGGTTTCGGTTCCGGTTTCGTTCTTCAAAATTTATTTCAGTTTAGGTTACGGTTTCGGTTTCCAAATAAAAACACGAACGCAAAAAAATGTTACTAAGTAGAAGTAGTAACTACTACAAAACTTAAGTATGTAGAAGTTTGTTGGTCTAATACCCAGCGGGCTGCTGTACTTGGGATGGCGTAGCCCAGGGTTATTTTGTATAAGCGCGGCCAAAGGCCGCAACTCTAAAAGGTGTTTTGCACATAAATACCATGGATCCCCTCCTCCCCCCCCCAATTTTGGTATCGGACCCGGGTCATTTTTCGGTTTTTTGACCATAACTTTTCATTAAAACAAAAAATTAAAAAAGCGCTTCCGGATTCGTGATCCTGAGGCCAAACCCCGTCTTTTGAGCTATCTCCCATAATTTGAGCTAATTTATTAGCAGTTGACCCCTAAAGGAAACAAATATCAACGTTCAATTTGGATCGTCAATATGGGTTGATTCAATAGGGATGTAAAGTATACCATCACTCAGTGGCGTGCCTTCCATATAAGCCGAAAAGCCCGGCTTGCCTAGCTAATCCCCTATGAGCTACAATATGTATGTTCATTTGGCTTCTTAAAAGGATATCCGGTTTTTATTTCCCTGCCTGCCACCTACTACCTAATAGCTGTTAATAACATGGAAACATACCTACAGCTTTTCGTGCCACCTGCCGGCTGATAGCTCATTTACATAAAACTAGAGTTCGCCCAGTGGTTGAAATTCAACCACAAAACCTTATTTTATTTTCCTACCTTTTTGCTATTTCTTAAATTGTCCTTTCTTTTCCATATTTTGTATATTTTTGGTTTCTATACATTCCTATTCATTTTGCCCTTTCCTCCCTCTTTACATCATTCAGTAATATAGTTTCAGTGTTGATAATTATTTATTCTTCTAAGGTCGTCTTCATACGTATTTCTTTCCTTTCCTTTCCTTAGCATTAATTTGCTCTTATTTCCTTTCCTTTCCTCTCCTTTCATCTCAATTTATTCTCTTTGCTTTTCTTTCCTTCTCTTCCCTTTTATTTCCTTTCCTTATCTTCTCCTTTCTTTTCCTTTTCTTTCCTTTTCTCTTCTTTCCTTTTCTTTCCTTTTCTCTTCTTTCATTTCATTTTATTTCCCTTCTTTCTTTCTTTCTTTTTTGTTCTTTTTGTTCTTCTCTGTTCTTTTTCTTTCTTTTCGTTTCTTTTATATTCTTACCTGATCCTTCTTTCCATTTCCATTACATTCCTTTTTTCCTTTTTCTTTCCTTTCCTTTCGTTTCCGTTGCTTTAGTTTCCTTTCATTTTATTCATTTTTTTTTTCATTTCATTTCTTTTCTTTTATTTTTTCTTACCTTTATTTTCTTTCACTTTTTTTCTTAAATTTCCCTTCCTGTCATTTCGTTTCCTTACCTTTCCTTTCCTACCGTTTCCTTATTTTCTTTTGTTCCTTTCCGCAACTCCTTTGCTTTTCTTTTTCTTTCATTCATTTCCTTAACTTATTTTTTTAGCTTTTCATTACCTTTCTTTCCTTTATTTTTCTTTCTTTTCATTTTCATTTATTTTCCATACCTTCTTCCTCGCTACCTTTTCTTTCCCTTCTTTTTTTCTTCTTTCCTTTCTTTGTCTTTCTCCTTTTGCTTCTCTTTTCCACTGCTTTACCTATATTACATTTCCTTTCTTCCCTTCCTTTTTTCTTTTCCATTCCTTTAACTTACCTTAATTTTCCTTTTATCCATCCCTT